>SNQJ01S0000790.1:118914-157503 GCA_010110895.2 Picea sitchensis | reverse complement strand
TTTTTACAATGTTTAGCTCAAAAATTAATTAATTAATTAAATTTTTTAAAATTTAATTAATTAAAAAAAACTATTCTAGACTCGACGAAATTCCACGAAACTTTAGACACTGCCTGGCATGGCCATTTACAATATTCCTAAAAGGTTACTAAATGAATGAGACCATCAGAGCGCCTTCCACCACTTTGGAGGAAGTCAATGGAGGGAAAAACTCAAGGGAAGTCGGTCAGGAGCTTGTCTGGTCGACAACCTGAGGATAAAAAACCCCCGATGAAAGGAACTCCCCTGATAGATCACCCAAGGCACCTGACCTAACTATGATCCATGCAGACTTATTACATTATTAACCCACGCAGGGGTGCGGACATTTCGTTTACAAAAATTTAAGTGCTGGGGTATCAGATACCCAAGTAGAACCATAATTGTCTTCGACATAGATAAAAACTTCATGATACATGAGTTGACCACCGTTGCAAAATGGGCGGTCAACAGAACCCTTGGGCAATGGAGTCTTTAGATGAGTTAAGGAGGGACCGAGTCTTTAGATCCTTGAAGTTGTGAAGAAACAAGCAAGTTTCATCACCACTCCAAGCTATGAGAACCTGTAAGCTTTAAAATCTTGCAAATAAACTTGTTAATAAAAATGGTGTCACCTACAGAAGAAACTTGAAGAGTATGTTAGTTAACCAAAACATGCATACACATCAAAATCTCTAAATGTAAATGAACAATAGGATTAACAGCAAGCTAGATAAATCCTATCCTACAAGATGATAGCATCCTTTCAAAGGCCAAGATAACAAATCCAAAGAAGAAGTTAGGCAAATATTACCTCATGAATTAAGCACAAATTGACATCAAGCATCCACACACATGTATAACACACCTTCTTGACCTCCAAAGTCTCTTTATTCCAAATGAAAAGTATTACAATAGTATACAACTACAAGAAGCAATCCCCAAACTCCAACTAAATTGCAATGAGAGAGAGCTTGTATATATAGCCAAAAGTGAAAATCCTCAAGAGAGAAGGGCACACCAAGTGGACATGAGAGGGCAGCCAAGTGTAAAGAACTAGCAACCATGTGTAAGGTGAGGGCAGCCAAGTGTCTCACAACTCCTTTGGTGACAAGTGTGAGCTTTTGGAAGAGGAGGAGGGCGCCACCTCTCAAGAGGTTGGCTGCCCCCTCAAGAATGCGACACCTCTCCAAGAGGAGCGCACTTCCTTTTGGGCACATGCTCATAACTTGTTTACAACTCATCTAATCAACCTCAATCAACTCAAACTTGTCTCTCATGACAGTCACCTTGCCTTTTGAGGCTTTATTTGCTCAAAAAATGTCTCCACATGTTTCCCAAAATTTAGCACTTGCTGATTTTTTATGATTTTATTTGACTTTTTGGGGTTTTTGGAATAAAATTAATTTTTAAGTGATTAAAATCACTAATTTTACTCAACCAAGTGGGTACTTAGATAATATGGGTGCTCTAGGTCAAAAAATGAGCACCCCCATGGCATATTAAGTCCCTTAGTACCACTTTTTTAATACATCTTTATTTTTTAATTAAAAATTGCCGAATTCTGGGAATTTTTAATTAACTAAAAAAAATAAAAAAAATCCTAAGGGGGACTTAGTACATTTCCATAAGACTCTAGGAGAATGTTTAGCATGGTGATATACATTATACACTAGGCTTAGATCCATGTTCAAGCCTAACCATGGGCATATACTCCGGCTCTGGAGGGATGGAGTGAAAAAACTCATAAATTATAAATTGCCTGAAAACAACAAAATATAATTAGCAAGTAAAAAAAAAACACTCCAGAGTATAACTCACGCTTAGGACTTAAGGTGGCTAAGACCTTTTACAAGTTCATCATGCAACATCTCTAATTACAATTTTTTATGGAAATGTAAAAAAGAAAAAGGTTGATCTTTATGACCGGCTGAACTTCTAAACTTTGAATTTTGAACATGAAAATGTTCAATCTTTGGCGGCTCGCTGGAAATTCACCCTAGTGCAACTTGGTGGATAACAAGGCCCATGTGGATGACAATTACTACCAATTGTGTAGGTGACTTAAGACAGAAACTCACACACTTAAAATTTAGATAGTGATCGAAGGATAAGTAAAGAAGTGATCAAGGGGCGAAAATTGGTTGATTGTGAAGTGATGTTTCCAAGGTAAAATGAGGGGATATATATAGGAGGTAAAATGCCACCAAGAGAAGGTATTGACACTTAGCAACATGCAAGTGGCACCTTAGACATGTAAAGAGGGTACTTCACACAACTAGGTTAGCTAACTAGAAGGTAGGTGGGGAGCAAATTGCACCAATCATGTCCTAGTTGTCAATTTTGTGTGATCATGCACAATATTTTGAATTTTTTATTTTTTTCTTCATGTACCATTACTTTTTGGGCAATACCACAACGTATCATGATTATTAGTCGTGATATTAGCGTAGATCAAGATAATTTGTTGGATAGGAGAAAGTGTACAAAAGTAAGGCAAAAATTGAATTTATCACAATGTTATGGACCAAAGATAAAACCAAAGGTGGTTTTAGCCTAAATGGTTGCGGATAGGATGTCAAGAATGTGATAGATTTGTAGCAAAATTGTACAGGATCAGATGGCTAGAGATTTAACCACAAACGAGAGTACAACATCCATTGGCTGAAAGAAGGAAATCAAATGTGGGTTCAAACAATTGAGGATCGGAACACAAGTAGAAAACTAGGAATCAAACATGTACAAGAGGTAAATGTTAGGCATAATTGGACTAGCCTAGAGAGGGATATCAATGGAAGGTGAAGGTGAGAGCATATATAGACTAGCCAAGACAAGAAGTGTTTCAAGTCAAGTAGTCCAAGTGAACATAGCAGGTAAGCCTAAGTAAAAGGGTATTTGAGAGTAGATCATCATTAGGCAATCCTAGGGAAAAATGAGGATTTAACGCATAAGCACAATTTTGCACATAGCATGCCTCACCTCAAGGCTCCAAATAACTAGATAAATGACATTATCATATAATGTACCATAATATAGAGCTAATAAACCTTGATATAGAGCAAAATAGGGTTAAAAAGAGTTTAAATAGAATTTTAAAATGTCAATAATTAATTAAGTCAAGAGTTCTTTAATAAAGGACACAACCATTAAATGAACAGGTATGATAACGATATGAACATACCTCATATTTATTATTGTAATCATCCCTTTAAAAATCAATATTTTATTATGATATATCAGTATAGTCTAGATTACACTATAATTACCAATCAGGTTATTCCTTATTGAAACTACAAGAGAGTCCCCTGGATCTTCCTATCCAAACCACTCACCCAGAAACTTACTTTTTATGCGAAGCATTTTCTACAAATATTGTGGGGTATCACTATCTACCCTTGATAGCTTCAATGTAAATGGTCTCATGATCAAAGATTCCCACAAGGCTAGCTAAGAGTTTGCTAATTAGCTCATAGTTGAGCTGGAGTTTTCTCTAATTAGCTCATAGTTGATACACGCCATATTTGACAACAATTAATATGCAAACTTTGTTTATGGAGACTGAGATAGAAGTATATTTTTTAGTATGGAGATTTATGCAGTCCATTGTGACAGTGATCAGTGTTTTTAGTTTATATTGCATAGAAATTTATAAGCCAACGCATTTTGAATGAAAAAATCACTATCATTAGGGAAAAAGGGAAGAAACATATTGTAACTCCTCCTTCACCAAGGAGTCTGTGAGATCCCATGTTCATGTGGAGACCCTTATACAAGTCAAATTTGTTGGTCCATTAAAACAAGACTTAAAGAACATATTGTCGATATCCATCACAACCACAAATACAAATCAACCATTGTTCAACATTCGAACAACACCAAGCACTACATATGTTATGACCAAACTAGGATCTTAACCTCCATACTATTCGACTACGATCATTAGAGAAGTTGTTGAAATGGAAAAGAACCCCAATAACATTAATCGTGAAGATGGATTTAAGACCATCCAATCTTGGGATCCTATTATAAATCACCTTCACAACCACTACGTCCCTTAACCCCTTTTTCCCTCTCTTACTTCCCCTTTTTCCCCATCTATCCTCAACTATCCTTGCTTTCCATATCATTCATGCTTAGTTTGAAGAAATATAACTGAGAAAATTAAATACTTTTCAAATCACAACTACATTCAATGTTTCCTTTATACTTATGACAGACACGCCATTAAAATAAAGAATCAGTAAAATGACATCAAAACAGAGTAATCTTATTTATAATAGAACTGTGCATACATATATTTCGCCCAGTATAGATTTGCAGGGACCGTACCACATGTACGGGTCCATACACTCGCAGATTACACTCGGGGCGACCACAACAAAACTATGACTGCAATATAGCCCGATTTTTGTTTCTCTTTACTCAAATGTTGATATACACACCGTCTATACTATTTCCAGACCTGGGTATGACTTCCTCTCTTTTCTGGTTGATAGTATATCTCGTACGGTATCCGTACCTGATCGTACGGCCTCCTCTTTCTGACTGTTTGTTTGCTGCCTCTACTTAGCAATGGCCCTGGCTTGGCCTTCTTACTTCTACAGCCTCCTCTTCGTTTAGATAGACTCGTCCTAGTCTATATTACAGCCCTACTCGGCCTCTCCTTTATTGTGCTTGTTGCTGGCCCCAGCTGCCTTCTTTTCCTCTGTTGGTTGATAGTACGATCCGTACGGAAACCGTACCACTCGTACGGATTCCTCTTCTTGTTGTTTGTTGGTTCCGCTTGCTAATGGCCCCAGTTGCCTCCTCATCCTGCTCAGTAAGACCCTTCTCGATCTATGCCTCAAGCCTTCTCGGCCTCAACTTACTGGATTCATTGCTGGCCCTAACTCGGTCTCTCTGGAAGGTATCCTTAACCTAGCCCTTGACCTCCCTTGGAAGCGTCTCCTCTCACAGTCGACTTCCTTCTATTGTTCAGGGAATGAGATAATGAGGCTTGCTAGGTTATTTGTAACCTTATCCTTTTCTATCATGCAATCCTGGCCCTAGGATCATTTCGTCAAGATCTTAATCTAAATCTAACGGTGGGGACTTATTGAGGCAACTTAAATCACATCCAATGGCTGTGATTTAATATTAAGTTGACTTGAGTGGTCCCTACCAACTAAAGTGTTGTCTAGACATAAGTTGGGCCTCTTCTACACTACTAGACACCCCTAGAGTGGAAGAACCTGCCCGAGCTACAAATTCTAACATAGTTGGTTTATTGTTTCCCTTGCTTATGTTTCCAAGGTCCAAGTCTATTTCTCGTTCCTTTCTCTTTCCAGCCTTTATTGTTATATTCATTCCCTCGACTTTTTCTTCTTCCCCTCCCTCTTTCCGTTTTTCAAATTTGCTCCCTCATTCCTCCCCCCTTTTTCTCCTCTTTCCTTAGCTTGATGATGCTGTCCTCTTTTGTCATCCTATCCCCTTCGAGATTTTTCATAATTTTGTTCATCTTGTAATTGTATGGCAATTTGTGCTGTTGTATTTTTCATCATTTTATCTTTTAAGTGATGTTTGTTTCAGTTCTAAAACAAATCTTTGTTTTAATCATTTTTTATTAAAAAGTTTAGGTTTATCTTGTTTAACATTATCTTTTTAATTCTCTTTATTATTTATTTTATTTTATCTATTCATCTTCTCCACCTTATGTTATTTTATTTTCTTACTTCACTTTATTTCTTTGTTTTTTCATTTTTTCCTATACCCACCTCTCTTTGTTTGAATCTCCCCTGGTTTCACTTAGTATTTATCCATTTTCATCATTACCAACTCACTCTTATATTTCTTCCTTTCTGCCCTGATGGTGAGTGAATGATTCACTTGAAAGCATTGACTCGTAAATTTCTACGCAGTAGAAACCAAAAACATTGATTACTATAGAAGAACCTTTCATCTTTAGGTGTCCAATATATTTGAGATTGAACCACATCTTAGAAAATTACTTCTGCCAATAAAAAACTATCTAGGAAATAAGAGATACTTCATTTACCTCAACCTCCTCTGCACTCTCACAAGAACTCGCTGCATTAAACCTTACAATAGAGCAAACAAGTACTATGTCTTCAAACAATATTCTTTGATCAATCCTAAGAGACCTTATAGAGGTTGGGGATGATGAGCAGACTTCTCACTCGTAAACAAGTATATTATCCTAGATATATCTCTATTTATGTATTCTTTTTATTACCCAATTTGATCTACACTATAGGCTACTAGAGATGCAAAATTCACTTCCTTGCTTTGTAAGTGTATCCATACATGCAACTTCTAATCCTATTGGCCATATTTTATCACTAGGGAATACTAATGTTTTCCTTCTTTTCTTCTTTCTAGAGTCCAGACTCTAGACTGTTGTCTGCAAGTTTGAAATTTGTAACATCGCTTGTTCAGGCTTGTATTAACGCAAAGACCTGGGTTCAAAACCCCCCCACATGGTGTAGATGAGGCCAGGTGCAAGTCCTGGGTGATTTTAATGGCATAGATATACCCCTCATAGCACAGCAGCTTAGCCAAAAGGACTGATGTAAGTTTCTATAAGCAGTATTTCCCAAAAACCAAAAAAAGAAAAAAAACATCTGATCCCCCCATTGTTCAGAGACTGAAATTTTGATCCCTGCATTTTTCTAGTTATTTTGAATTTTAAGTAGAAAAAGTATCAATTTATCCCAAAACATATATGTGTTCAGCCAAATCTTAGATGCTAAGTTTAGTATATCATAGTCAGAGAACAGACCACATAATATGAGGATGATAGCTATCTAGGAAGTAGAGACCATATTGGAAGAATTGTAGAACATATAAATCATTATGAAACTCATGAACCCAGAAAAGAACCTTTTAAGTCTATTTTGAACCTTTGAGTAGTTTGTTCAAACTATTGATATTTATATTTTGAAAGCCATTCTGTAGGGATCATTTTAAAGGAACTACAAAAGACTACTAAACTAACTGAAGCGTTTGGAAACACAGAAAATCCTTTGGTGAATCTCCACCCATGTTAATCATAAAATAGGTGTAAAAGGTTGAAATCTGCATGAACATATTAAATTAATGTAGAGTTTACCATACCAGATTGGGAGAGATACCACGGGCAACAGCAGATCCACCTACTGTATACTCCAAAATAAGTGCCCAACCAATCAGCCAAGCAATCCTGAGAATGATCATTCCAGCTAAAATTAACAAAACTTCACAAAGATATTATGAAAACATAATGCACAAGATTTGTGACAAAGATGCATTGAGTTTCACAACAAAAATCACTATTGAACAAAAAGCAATAGGCAAGTCACAGGCAGCACAACAGATAATGCATGCTCCTAGGAGATTCAATTTGTATATATCCAAGGTATATTCATCGCACTCACTACATAGCCTTGAAACAATGGCCAGAATAAAACTGGTGCTATGACATGCTACTATGCTGCACAAAGTTTGAATAACATTATCTTCTTCACAATGATTTATTTCCCCTCCCCATGAGCAGGATGCTAAATGCAAGAGGCACCAAGGCAGACCACCTCCTTGCTTTAATGCTTCTAGACTCCAAAGTGAACATTGAAACATGACAGATGCCTTTAGGTTTTAACACATCTGGTAACCAAGGTATGAGGAGCCAAACTTAAGCAACGAAGAAATCTCCATCCTGTTTAGAAACTCTTTAGTCGATATGGAGTTATGTTTTTGTATTTCAGAAGAAGACAAAAGTTTTATTATTTTTCATAAACTACTTTATGAATTTCAAGTCAAACATGAAATTAATCTTCGACCAATATTCATAATTCTTGGACTATATATACAAATCAAGAATTCATCCTCACTATGATACATCCCAGTGTCATAAATTAAAGTCCCTCAAACATTAAGAGCTTAAGATGTGTATGTTGCTTGAAATGTTACCCTTCTCCAACACAGATGTATGAATAATGATATGCACTGCCTGCAGATGGACAACGACTTGCAAGTTCAGCGTAGCAAAATGCTGAAAGTGCAGCAGCTATTCCAGCTATGAGAAAGGAAATAGTAAGGGCTGGTCCTGAATGCTCCCTTGCAACTGTGCCAACAAGGACATAGACACCAGCTCCAATAGTTGAACCAACACCTGTAAAAAACAACAAAAAAACTGTCAGTGTCTTGAAGTTAATTTTTCCATTAATAGCCCCCTTGCATGGTATGTCTCTAACAAAATTTTCTTTGCCCCTTTGCCCTTGAAAAATGCCTTATAAAATGAAATTCTATTAATGCCCATGAATGACCAAAATAGGTCAACGAGACTAGAAAGTGCAACCTTTGATAATACCAGTAAGGAGTGCCTATAGCATCTCCTAAGTGGTTATAATCTACAAACTACAGTTAAGGGAAGAAAGGAAGAAAGAGTAGCCAATAAAATAGAGCGGGGGAACCTAGAAGGTAACCCTAAAAATGAAGTAGATAATACTCCAATAGAGGAAAGCTTGTGACAATGTTATACCCTGAGAAGTCAAGAGGGCTACCAATATTTGCTAACCCCCAGTAGCACTTGTGCAATTGGAGGGTTAAGATCTAGTGAGATTCCATCAAACTGGTCTCATTTCAAATGCATCTAAGCATCGGTATTGAATAGGGTCCCTCCTAGACTCACTTTCATCAGATTCCAGAAAACTGTTTTTTTTAGCAGCTTTTCTTTTTTCCGATATATGGAGATCTGTGGCCCACAAGACAGATATGACTACATATTCTTGATCCTTGTAAAAAAGCGAGTCCAATGAGACTACTTTAGCTCACATGTGAGATGATTGCTTTTACTTGCTTTTTCACTTTTTGATTTTTGTTTTTTGTCGAGGATAGGCTAATGCTCCATCTAGTCATGATCAGTGTTTTCCATTTTTTGCTTTTTTGCAAAAGACTACTTTTTTGGGCATGTCTACAATTAGCAATTTCCACATATGACAAGTACAAGTTAAATGTCATGATTCGAGCAAGCAGTGGTTGTATGAGTCAAGGTTCCGGTGGATGAGGTTTGTGAGATGAGCATTTTAAATAGGGTAGATGGATACCCATTGTGACAAGTGGCAGCTGTTTAGGAGGCAAGAAGTGGTTCGACCCCGAACTGTCATAGGAAGCCTTTGTTGACTTCGGCATTGGTAAAAAGACTAAAAGGCTAAGTTCGTCACATGAAAGCAAAAAATCCAAGAAAAGTAAGAAAAACTTGCTTTCTTCATCTTTTTATCTACTTGAAAAGGGAAAAACTCAGAAAATGGTAAAGAAAAGGGGATGACAGCTAGATCTGCGGCCTTTGTTGCCTTTTGAAAAGCTGTTGGAAACAAAATCACAAAAGAATAAAAGCAGCAACAGCAGTCAAAGGCTAATGCAAGACAACTCTATACCACTTTTTACCCCTAGCAGGTCGAATTTATCTCAAACAACAGGCAGAATTTAATGCACATTACAGTAGTTTGATTTTCTTTTTATAACAGCAGTTAAAAAGGCCAAAAAAGGCTATAGGCTAGCGAATTAGTTGACCAAACTGGCAGCTTTTGTGAGATGTAAAAGCTTGCATGCAAAAAAGTTAGGCTTTTCTGTACTTTTCCTCCTTTTTCCAGCAGTAAGGTCGGCTTGTTTGAAGGAGGGAGCTCTATATATTCAGACTTGAGAAGCAAAGAAGTGGTTGGGTAATTTTTTCTGTAGAACAATTGCAGCAGCAGGAGTCTTCACTCTTTCACCCACCAAAACTTTGACCAGCACTTCCACAGCGAGCAAGGACTTCAATGACAGCCTGTCACCTATTGTTCACTATGATGCAGACAATCTCTTGGGTAATAAGTGATCTGATATAGTTATGTTTGTCTTAGATCTCTGAATCTTTGGCTATATTGAATAAATTGTCTTGCAGTGGCGTGTTTCTTCAGTGCATTTGCTTTGAGTTTTGTTCACTTAAAGCGCACTTTCTCTCATATCAAATCCATCTTTTTGTTGTTATGTGTGACTCTGAAAACCGATCCCAACCATCAGGAAATTATTATCTGAACATACCCTCGCTCTTGACCATTTTCAGGCAGCCAAGAGTGAGTTTTTACTGTGCTGTTCATCTTGGAATAAGTGTAGGTTTATCTATCAGGTGGCAGCATACACTCAACAGGGACACCCCCCTGAAACTAAGACATTACCAGTCCCAACAGAGAGACTTCCAACAGTGACAAGGTTGGTTGTCTAAAATTATTAGGCAAATTTGCTTGTGCAGGTTTGCATGATAACAAATTGGAGCTGTTACCGGGGAATTCGTCAATCCTTGGATATCTGTAACGACGTCAGTGAGATTTTCTTTATGTGCTTAATATTTTCTATCTCACCTTGCGACTCCACTATTGTAGGGTTTTATCACGCTAGACAACCTGAGAAGATCTCAATGATTTAACCCTGCACAAGGCACAGTTTCGAGCCTTAACAAACCTGAACGTATATCCAGAACACAAGGATAGATCACCTCTTGAATGTCCATCAGCGACTCCATTGCAAAAAGATCATGATTGATCATGGATGTTGAATACATGCAGTTGGTGCAGGATAACTTTTCCCTGGTTTATGAGTTTTCTAACATTAAGAGGGGAGAAGATGAAACTATTCCCGAGTTTCATAGCAGAATTGTCAATGCATTGCATAACATCCACCCCTCATTCCGACCAAGAAACATGTTGGTGGATTATGCCTTTTCCTTTGATTCAGAGTTTCATTCCCTCTTTTGGAGTGAGAACCCAACAAATTTAGGGCAAGTTTTCTGTGTTGCCCTAAGAGTACAGGAATTCCTTGCTGCTGAAAAAGAACATAATGATGGAGATCTTGCATCTTATCAAGTTTCCAATGATGAAGAGGATTAATATGACTCATGCTTGGGTGATAATGAACCGGTAGTTGTACCATTTGAGTCATATGCAGAGTTCCATGAAGATGAAGATAAAGAGCCGAGTTCACAAGTGGGTTCTTTGATTACTTCCAGTGATGAAAATAAAATTCATAAGGGAGAGCAAGAAATCAGCCATGCATAACTGAATCAACTGGAGACTTTATCCTTGTATATCCCAACGGTGGTTCAAGAATAGTTTGATGAAATAGCATCGTAGTAAGGGGAGCAACCTTTGGTTCAACCAGAAGATGATCTTCCTCATAGTTTGCCCATGATACCGCATTCAAATTTTGTTCTTCATATAGATCATCCGACTGATCATTTCTTGGATATCAGGATTGGTCATGATCTGGTTGAGTTGAGGATGATGGAGGTGTTTCAAGAGGCGGATTTGAAGAGTTTTGGCTCTTCTACTTTCTTATTGATCTCTGGTGAGGGACCATGTTCCAAGTTTCAACCAGCATACTTAATTGATTTCTTGACCAGCAAGCACATGAATGCATATTTCTGTCTTGGGAGACTTCATGGTTGGCTGCATTGGAGGATTGACTATGTTGATCTTTCTCACATCATTGATCACCTGGCTGCATGGTTACATTGGTCATTCGAGTATGTCGATTGATTATGGCAGCTTTGACAAACTTCCAAAATAAGAGCTTTTGGGGCTAACAGAAAAAAAAAGGCAAAAGTGAGAAAGAAAAGAAAAATCAAAACAAACAAAAGAAAAAGATTTTTTGGGTTCTGTAGGGTAGTTAGAGTCGCTCCTTCCCATTTCCCTTCACTAATTTTTCATTTCCAACCTACTGTCCTCATTTCCAGATTGCTGTTTTGTCATGTTTTCCACGTTATTTTCAGTCTTAGATTCATTTTCCTTTCATCAGTTAACATAGTAGGATGCCTTGCCTGTGTTTGAGTACCCTTAGGTCTCTGATTTCTTTGTTTTCATTTCATTTCCAGATAGTAGTGTTGCCCAGAGTCGAGATTGCTGAATGATGAATCTGATATCACATAACGGCTGCTTCATTTCCTCTTAAGGCACATCTGTAGTCAAGACTAGATGAGGCCCTTGTTCATTGTATTTTAGTATCCTGATCCGATAGTGAGTATGTTAGATGTGGGTAGCATTGAAGAGACAAAAGAAGGTGTCTTGACTCTTGAGTCACATTATTGTCTTGTCTCTTCATGTCCTCTCATTGAGTCAGCCTTTGTTGGTCGTATGCCTCATTCAACCCTAGGGACATGGCACCATCCAGCACATTATATGAGATTTGATCCAGGAGCCAGAGTACCTAGATGGTCATTAGCCTTATTGGCAACCATCTCACATTTAACAGGGCTGAGCATCATTGGGTTCTGATCGGATGAGCATTATCGAGGTTTGAATTCAGATCACTATTCACACCAATGGGTTGTGCTCATACCTTAGATCCCATTAGCCTCATTGGTGGGTTTCTTCGTGCCTGGCACGCATATTCATTATTGGCATCTGACCAGGTGGCTTTCTCCTAGTTTTCAACTTCAGCTCATTTCCTAGTGGGAGGAGTATACTATTTGGATGGATTGTAGGTTGCAGTTGCAGATGGGCAGGCATGGTTGTTACCTCATTCCAGTTGAGCAGTCAAGGCACCATGCAATTGACTCTATAGCCCAATGGACAAGCACCTTATTGCAAGCCAGTTTTTCATCGATCAATTATAGAGATTCAGAGTACAAAGATTCAGTAGTTCTCAACACCCCACAGGAGTGTGTCGTCCCCTTGAGTTGCCATTGTTAACCCCCAGTAGCACTTGTGCAATTCGAGGGTTAAGAGCTAGCAAGATTCCATCATATCGGTCTCATTTTGGATGCATCTAGGCATCGGCATTGATCAAGGTCCCTCCTAGATTCACTTGCATCAGATTCCAAAAAACTGTCATTTTTAGTGATTTTGCTTTTTTCGATATCCAACAATCTAGGGCCCGCATGACAGATATGACTACATATTCTTGATCCTTGTAAAAACATGAGTCCAATGAGACTGCTTTCGCTCGCATGCGAGATAATCACTCTTACTCGCTTTTTAGTCTTTGCTTTTTGTCGAGGATGGGCTAATGCTCCATCTAGTCATGATCAGTGTTTTCCGCTTTTTGCTTTCTGCTTTTTCGTATAAAAAATATTTAAAAAAGAAAAGCCTTTTTTTTGGGCATGTCTATAATTAGCAATTTCCGTGAATGACAGGTATAGGATAAATGTAATGATTCTGAGCAAGTAGTGGTCGTATGGATCAGGGTTTCAATGGATGAGGTTGTAAGACAAGACCATTATAAACAAGCTAGATGGATGCCCATTGTGACATGTGGCAGCTATTTAGGAGGCAAGAAGTGGTTCAACCTCCAATTGTCATAGGCAGCCTTTGTTGAATTTGGCATTGGATAAAGACTAAAAGGCTAACTTTGTCACATGAAAGCAAAAAATCCAAGAAAAGTAAGAAAAACTTGCTTTCTTCATCTTTTTATCTACTTGAAAATAAAAATACTCAGCAAATGGTTTAAAAAAGGGGATGACAGCTAGGTCGAACTCATTGGCAGCCTTTGCTGACTTTTGAAAGGCTGTTGGAAACAAAAAAAAAATAGGAGAATAAAAGCAGCAACAGCAGTCAAAGGCTAATGCAAGACAGCTTTATACCACTTTTAACCCCTAGCAGGTTGAATGTATCTCAAACAACAGGCAGAATTTAATGCACATTACAGCAGTTTGATTTTCTTTTCATAACAGAAGTTAAAAGGCCAAAACGGTCTACAGGCCAGCGAATTAGCTGACCAAACTAGCATTTTTTGTGAGGTGTAAAAGCTTGCATGCAGAAAAGTTAGGCTTTCCTATACTTCTCCTCCTTTTTCCAGCGGTAAGGTCGACTTGTTTGAAGGAGGGGGTTCTATATATTCAGACTTGAGAAGCAGAGAAGTGGTTGGATAATTTTCTCTGGAGAACAGTTGTAGCAGCAGGACTCTTCACTCTTTCACCCACCCAAACTCAGACCAGAACTTCCACGGCGAGCAAGGACTTCAATGGCAGCCTGTCACCTATTGTTCACCATGACGCAGACAATCTCTTGGGTCATAAGTGATCTGATATAGTTATGTTTGTCTTAGCTCTCTAAATATTTGGCTATATTGAATAAATTGTCTTCCAGTGGCATGTTTCTTCAGTGCATTTGCTTTGAGTTTTGTTCAGTTAAAGTGCACTTTCTATCATATCAAATCCATCTTTTTGCTGTTATGTATGACTCTGGAATCTGATCCCAACCATCATGAAATTATTATCTGAACTTACCGTCACTCTTGACCTTTTTTGAGTGGGCCGACAGTGAGTTTTTAATGTGCTGTTTGTCTTGGAATAAGTGACGGATTATCTATCAGGTGGCAGCATACACTCAACAGGGACACCCCCCTAAGACTGGGACATTACCAGTCCAAATGGAGAGGCTTCCAATAGTGACAGGGTTGGTTGTCTAAAATTATTAGGCAGATTTGCTTGTGCAGGTTTGCATGATAAGACTATGGAGACCGAGGGAGAGCAACAACTTGGGAAGCATCTAAATTAAAAGGGGATCCATGATCATCTACCACTACACATGTTCCAAGGCTGACCCTGATAATGTCTTTTGGAGAATGGTTAGGGATGAGAGGACCTAGTTGTGTTATCCTGGGGAAGGGGAAGATAGGAGCCCCTTAATGTACCTCCCCAAACATCCAATGCCAATTAATCCCTTCGAAGGGGAAGAAACCTAGTGATGACCATTTGTCCACGAGCTGAACTAGGAAAGTATGCAGTTCCTCTCCATAGAGAGCAATGAGCAATAGGACGAGGTGGCCTCTTCGTGTCTCATGCAGAGGGGCACGATCTCGTTGATCTGTTACTATCTATTTCAATGACACCACCACCACTCAAGCGCTTAACGTAGGGGCAGAGAGGGGCTAAAAGGAGGTAATCAACCAAGTAGGCCTCAAAGATCCCTGTAGGACACACTATCTAATAGTGACTACCCCCCAATGTACAAGGCTTCTGTAACATACCCACTACCATAATTCAAAAATTTTTGGTTGAATTCTCAATACTGAGAATCCCCAGAGCTTGTAGCAGCAAAATGCCAATCCCCGAATCACAGGTCTTCTATTTACCTACCCGATTCTCTGTAAATAACCGTGGTCTTATGTCCCACCTGACGCAGGCGCGCCAACCACGGGCACGTCCGCTCACAGGATCTTCTTCTTCTCGCCCGAAGAACTCCAAGGTTCTTCTATTTCCCTTTCGGGAAATCTACTCCCACAGTTCTCTCGCGCGATTCCCCCCTTTCCTAGATTTATCGGGGAATCGGAACTCGTGACTTCACGAGTTCAAAGGTTGCACACTGGGTTCTCGGATCCCCGAGACCCGATGGTCAGTCAACTCGCTGACTTTTCCCCGAGGGATTTCGCTACTCGCAACCTCGTGATTCCCGTGGCCAACTTCTCGGGCCTTTTCTCGCGAGGCTCCGATACACGATCCCACGTGTGGATCCAACGGTCTTCCCGCGATCCGGATCCAACGGTTATTACCTTCTTGCTTCTCGCGTCCTCGTGATTTTGAATACCCAATACTTGGGCTCTCACTCTGCGAACTCCCGAGTTCACGAGATCTCTCGATCTCCTCCACCTGTCCTCCTCCGATGGACGGCTCACAGCGTCTCGCCACTTCGCTACTTCGCGACCTCGTGTCTCGCGACCTTTAACACCAATTACTTGGGCGTTCACCCTGCGAGCTCCCGAGTTCGCGAGATCTTCTCGATCTCTGCCACCTGTCCTCTTCAGATGGACGGCTCACAGCCTCTCGCCACTTCGCTGCTTCGCAACTTGGAGCATCCAAACTCTGGGCTCTTACCTCGCGAACCTCCGAGGTAGCGAGATCCCTGGATCTCTGCCACCTGTCTTCCTCGAATGGACGGTTCAGATCCTCTCGTGGCTTCGCCACTCGTGACTTAAAGCATCCAACTTTTGGACTTCTACCCCGCGAGCCTCCAAGCTCACGAGATCCCTGGATCTCTGCCACCTGTCCTCCTTGGATGGATGGCTCAGATCCTCTCGTGGCCTCGCCACTCGCGAATTAAAGCGTCCAACTTTTGGACTTCTACCCCGCGAGCCTCCGAGCTCACGAGATCCCTGGATCTCTGCCACCTGTCCTCCTCGGATGGACGGCTCAGATCCTCTCGTGGCTTCGCCACTCGCGACTTAAAGCGTCCAACTTTTGGACTTCTACCCCGCGAGCCTCCAAGCTCACGAGATCCCTGGATCTCTGCCACCTGTCCTCCTCGGATGGACGGCTCAGATCCCCTCGTGGCCTCGCCACTCGCGAATTAAAGCGTCCAACTTTTGGACTTCTACCCCGCGAGCCTCCGAGCTCACGAGACTTAACCCTCGTCTATCTCCCGATAGATCTAACGACTGTCAGGTTTCCTAGCTAAGATCTGACGGTTCAGATCGGCCCCGATGCCGCGCCCTTTCCTAAAGCTCTTTGGACGTGGAAAACCAACGGTCCAGATGTTCTCATGGAGCCGGGAGATCTACGATTCAGATTTCCTCGCTACTCACAAGGATAGAGGAAAAAGGGTTAAGGCAATTAACGCCCTCGCTCATTCCTTCGATTTAACGATCGTGAATGACAACAGGTTCCCCGACAAGATCTCATCCGTTGGTTAATACTTATCCTTACGCTGCTACTTCGGGACTTCGAAGAGGATCGTTCCTCTTCATACAGGGTTGCTAAGGCTTGCACATCCAAGTCCTTTTTCCAGGTTCTTGGTAAGCCTTTCTACGAAGGGAATTTCTGTGAAGAGATCTAATCCAGGGCATTCCTGGATACCGATAAGGGAAATAAATTCCCGAGAACGGACTGGATACCTGACTTAGTTCGACCTGGGCATGATTAGATTCATTTTTTTTATCGACATAAGTCGTGCATGGCTTCCTCTATTACGAGCATATGTCCATTAATTATTATCAAAACATTCACAGACATTCTTACACTAAAATCGCTTGCAATCTCACAGTGCTATGAGTATGTGTGTGTATATATATATATATATATATATATCAATGTATGAATTTCAAGATGTAATACATAAAATACTTATCAGAAATAACACCAGAAGTGGGAGCAACCACTGAGAGGGGTGCTCGTTTCCACCCAACCGTAGGCTCAGCGACTCCCAACGGATTTACCACTAGCCACCCTCGAGCTGAGACCACGATGCTCTGAGACTGCGTCTTTCTGTCTACCAGTGACCAGGAGCGAAGGTTGCAATCCTTCCTCTCTGCTATCACTCACTCTGCGTAAAAACTGTCAGAGTTTCCCCTCGCGTCTCCCCCCCTTTTTCTCAATCGTCTCTGCCATACGCCTTATCCTCTCGCGAGGTTGCGTGTGGCACAATTACCCTCGCGTCGATCAGGCCTGACGGCTCTACGGATGGGCGGTTTACCATCCCATCCCTCATCAAGCCATCCGCCTACCAGCCTGCGAGGCATTGAATTTCAGGGCCAGCGAGCCACTTTTGGTTCTCCGGGCCAGTGGAGTCCAAATATGGTATTTAATTCTTGGTGGAAGTTAACGCCACCTTTTCAGGAGCCTTCCACCGCCATCGTAGTCTCTTTTCTACACATCCCCTCTCAGCAGTCCTGCAATAAATTCAAGATATTATTCACATTCATTGACCTCTTCCTGCAGGTCCATTTACATCACATATTCATACTTATGAGTTTGCCATAGTCCTCGGCCAGTCTAGTTATATTTACAAACTGTTGCCATAGTCCCTGGCCAGTCCAATTATATTGCTAAACTGGGGTAAATAAGGTGTTACAATTCCCTCCTCTTTAAAGGAACATCGTCCTCATGTTCTTAGCTACTAACATGAATTACATGTATGAACAAAATCGTGATACCAGCTTCCCATGGTATCCTCCATTTCCTATGTAGCCTCTTTATCTCACAATGTTTCCACCGCACCTTGACTTGCATGATGGTTCTGGAGCATTGTTTCTCTCATGTCCAATATGCATTAAATTCTGCTAGGAATTCTCCTCCGCCCACCTAGATCACAGAGCAGCCAATTATATGATTAGTATCATGTATGAATGTTTCTTTCAATAATGAAACATGGAAAACATTATGTGCTTTACCGTGGGAGGAAGTGCTACCCTATAGGCTACAGGTCCCAATAATCGCCTAGGAACCCTCAAAGGGTCCACAATACCGGTGTTAACTTGGGTAATGTGTCTCACTTTTCGTGAGCTCCTTCCCAAGCTTAATCAGATATACATGGTTCTGCTTGAACTCTCTTGAGTTCTTTTGGATCAAAGATAACTTTTCATTTGTCTGCACTCAGATTTTGTCCGAGTTTACCGTTGTTCCATTTTCAACATGTTGGGTCCAAAAGAAACTCTATTTACAAGATTGTCTACCGACCGGGAGTATTGCTAATCGCCCACCATATAGAGGACCTTGAATGGGATCATTTTTAAGGATGTTTGATAGCCGTTGTTGTAGGCAAATTCTACCAATGGCGAGTAGTCTTCCCATTTCCTAGGATGATGCATCACATGCATCCTTAACATACTTCTAGTATTTGATTTAATTTTCCGGGTTCTGCCCATCGGTTTTGAGATGATAGGCGAACAAACAACAATTCTCCTGTCTCTAAACCCGCCATCGCGATTTTAATTTGAAGTGAATTTTGTGTCTGCCGACATTATCTCTCGCATACCGCAGCCTGGACACTCCTTTCATGAATACCGGTGGCGACACTTCTGCGTCGCATTTTGACGAGGATGCAGAAATGAGAGCGCACTTGCTCTTATCCACCACCACCATAATGGCGTCATTTTGTTTGGTCGGGTTGGTAATTCGATAAAACTTTGGAGATGGTTTCCATTTCCATTCCGGGATGGGTAAAGGGTGCAATAATCCATCTGGGTGTCGATGTTCTACTTAACCTATTGGCATTCTATGCATTAGCCAAATATTTGGCTACTAGGCCCTTCAATCCCGCTGCAAAATTGTTTCCGGTGGCGTAATCATTTTCTCGTATCCCGGTGACCGGTGTAGGGTCTTTATGTAGTTCATCCATGATGAACCTCTTCAAGTCACACCGGACCGGGTATTGTTTCATTCCTATAGGTGCACTCTCCCTCGACCGATAGTCTTCATTTTACTCCAAGGTTCTATAGTCAGAGTAATAGGTCACATTTTGGATCTATAACTGCTTTCTTTTGTGCCTTTGACTTCCTGCTCTGAGACTGCTCACAGTGTACTCACCACGCCAGTGAATTGTTCTACATGTTTCAGTGCATCGGCCACCCTATTCTCTTCCCTTTAATGTGTTTGATTTCAAAGTCAAATTCATAAGGAGGGCTATCCAGCTTCTTCTAGTACTGAGTTTGGTTGATCAAAACAAATACCGCACCACAATGATCCGCTATTAGTACAAACTTCCTTCCTGTGAGGTAATGCCTCCATATTTTCAAGGCATAATTCATGGCGCCCAATTCTAGATCATGAGTCACATAGCTGACTTCATGCTCATTCAATTCTCAAGATTCATAGTGTATCACCTTTCCTTCTCGCAAGGACCCTCCGGCCTTCTTACGTGCATCCATGCAATACCACAAGGAAATTACTGGTCGTACGATGCAATACGTGCATAAGGTAGATGTTTCAAGGTTTGAAATCTTTTCTCACATTGTCAGGTTCACAAAAATTTTATTTCCTTCTTCGAGGCGCTGATTGGACAACCAATCCTGGAAAAATCTTTTATAAATCTTCTATATAGTATCCCTCGCCAATCCCATAAAGGATCCTGGATGTCTTAGCATATCCTTGTATTATTCCTTGATAGACTTGATTTTGTCAGGATCTACCGCTACCCCCTTCCTTGGACACGTAATATTCCTGCGTAGTGTATTTGCTTCTGAAAGAAATCAATTTTGTTGAATTTAGCATAGAGTCGATGCTCTATTAGCACTTGCAACACAATTCTAATATTCTCTTCATGTTCCTCTCTACCTAGAGAGATTAAGATATCATCACAAAACGTACAAATTTATTCAGAATTTACCGAAGTATTGCTCATTACATTACGAAAGTGGCAGGGGCATTGGTTAACCCAAATGGTACTACCACAAACTCATAGTGACCGTATCGCAGGTCCTGAAAGCGGTTTTATGGATGTCTTCACCCTTCGACTTGATGGTATCCCGACCGCACACCTTGAGAAAATGTATGAATTCCTCCCCAATCGGACGTAATAGATCATCGCATCTAAGGTGTATTTGTTCTTTATGGTTACTTTATTGTTGCTTAGACTCCATACACGCCTAAGGTGCCATCCTCTTTTCACAACAGGACTAGTGTTCCCCATGGGTACACGCTGGGTCTAATATAACCTTTATCCATCATTTCTTCAATTGCAATTTGAGTTCAACTAACTCGGCATGCTCATCCCAGGGTACTGCAGAGAACCGCACCTCCTGCAAAGTTCTATTGAGAAGTCAATGTCTCTTTCTCTAGGTAGACTGCGTATTTCTCCTCGAAATGCCAATTCGAGTATTCTCTCAGATAGCAGACTGTGGCTTGGATCTGGACCTTCGGTTGTTTTCAACACTTGAATTGCATATAGGGGACATCCCTTTCACAATACCTCCTCATTTGTAATACCGATATTTGTCTCACCGAGACCAGCCTTCGGATCCCCAGCATATCCTTTTCCTCTTGCTCACACATTCTGTCATAGTAAGGTCTACGAAGCCATGCAAGAGCCACCACCATACCAGTCAACAGATCGTGATGTTCCTGTGGGTAATATTATTATGGGTTGCCAGTGTGGGAATCACCCATGACATTTGGTGTTGGTACCAGCTTCTCTACCACCTTTCTTTTCGCAAGTATTAACCGTATCAACCATGGTTTAGTTTGCTTTTGTGGTTGTAGCTTACACTTATCAAATGCTTTAGGCTATATAACTCAAATGGAACCAGGCCACCCAAGTTTGCATACCGATGGTTGAAGATCATACCTCTTTATTTCCCAAACACTCAAGCTTTTATGGTCGTACTTTGCTATCCGTTATTACAGGATCGCGCACTCCTTTGCCACATCATTGACTGTGGTAAATTCTTGGATGTTGTAGACCCTATTATTTCTATGTTTCCTATGCAGACAATCCCTCAAAAATGTTCTTCTCCACAACCACAAAATTTCAAGGGTTCTCTCTCTTTGGGTTATCAATCTTTACTAGTATAGGTCCAAAAGTTTTATTTCCGCTCTGGGAGGGGAAGTTTTGTTGGTGTACACTTCGAGCTGGGAAGTTCATTTGGTGGTTCTTCTTGTAGTTTTAAATCCCGAGGATTTGCTCCTCTTCCAAATTTTGGTCCATTCTTTGTTTCCCCACCACGACTGTCCGATGTCCATATTGTTCGTGACAACATGTTGCCTTCAGAGGGTGTCTTCTAGGGTCTTTGGCTCCGCCGACCGATTCGTTCCTATTCTTTGTAGCCCAATCGATGAAGCCGCTGGGCCTTCTCTCGCTTTGATGTAGGTACATACCTCGCAGTCAAGGAATTTATTGGCCATACCTCCATAACTTGTCCCAAATTGAGTTCATAAAACTCTTTTAGCCTTCTCGTCGAAATACCTTCTCGACAAATACTTCTTCCGTATACTTCAAACCGTTTCAAGACAGTTCCTCCATCCTTTCCCCTTTCATATATTCTTGGGTTCCCAACCGGCGGAAGCCTTTCCGCTCAGATTGAAAGTGGCCACCCGAGCCTTCAAATTCTCTAAAAAAAAATCATGGACTCTGAAATAATTATTCACTCCAAGTAGCCAGGCCTCAGCTTCCTCCCTTCTTTATCTCACCATCGGCGGAGGGAGGTTTGGCCTTTTTGAAATCCTCAAATTTATGACCCAGAAGTATTTTGCTTCTTCGCTTCTTTTGAGAATAGAACCGGTCTTGCCGGCCGATGAGCTCTCCGGACAGCCAGCCTTCTCAGGAATCGTTCCGTACCCGTCCTTTACCTCATTGCAGGACCTTTTCTCGATGTGTTTCTCTGGCAGGGACTAACGACATCTAATCTTTACGATTTCATGATCTCGTGTTCATGCCGCATTTGTCGCCAGGTCAGATAGGCTCTGTAGTAGAACCGCATTAATTTCGGTTTGTTTTCTTGTTCTTTCATCATCCTTTCATTATCGGCCTTGTAACTTTGCAATTCAACCATAAGAATCCTCACAGTCTCGGCTAATCTGGAGGGATCCCTACTGCCCTCCTTTCACTAGACTCTTCATCTCTATTGTGAAAGCCATCCCCCACTTCGTGGTAAGTCACCATTATATGCATCTGCAGTTCCCCACGGTTGATCATCCACTTGAATGTGAAGACAAACACTAGATATTAGTCAAGAATTAAATAAATTTTATAATTTGTGCATAATTTCATAAACTTTTCACATGCATACCGGGTTTTCGTATTCCGCTTTTTAATCCTTTGGATAAGATGCTAGTGAAGTCAAGGGTTACCTTGTGGAGTGTTTCAACGGAGTTTATGCGTACATCAAAGGAGCCCAACGTATGCAGTGTTGTAACCATGCTCGATACCACTTGTAACATACCCACTACCATACTCAAAAAACTTTATTGAAATTTCAATAATCAGAATCCCTGAGCTTGTAGCAGCGAAAAAATGCTAACTCTCAATCATGTGGCTCCTATTACTTACCCGTACCCACTCCTTCAGAAGAACTGGAGTTCCATAGTCCCACTGACGCGCTACACCACGTACGTCCGGCCACAGATCTTCTTTCTTTCTCACCAAGAACCTGTTCTCTATTTCCCTTTCAGAGTCTTACCTCCCACAGTTTCTCACATTCCCCTTCCATTTATCGGGAATCGAACTCTTGACTTCGCGAAGTTCAGTGCCAGACACCGTTTCTATCCCCGAGACCATGGTCACTAACTCGCCGACTTTTCCCCGGATTTCGCTATCAACCTCAGACGTTCCCCGTGGCCAACTTCGGCCTTTTCGGCGAGGTTCCAATACACGCATCCCACGCAGGGATCCAATCTTCCGCTGACCGGATCCAACGTTAGTTACCTTCTCGCCTCACGCCCCGGACTTTGAATACCCAATACTTGTTTCACTCGGTCCTAGAGTTCAAGCGATCTCGGCTCCCTCCACCGCTCCTCCGATGGATCGCTCACGCCTCTCGCCAGCCTCGCCACTACGTAATCTCGCGCCCCTCAGCGACCTTTAACACCACAATTTCATGCCACCCTAACTCCTGCTCAAGCGATCTTCTCGATTCCCCGCCAACGTCCTCGCATGGACGGCTCACGCCTCTCGCCACTCGCTACGCCGCCACTTGGAGTATCCAAACTTCGGGTTTCCACTCTGCAGAACCTCCCAGGTAGCGGTGATCCCCGACCGCCACCGCCTTCCTCGGATGGACAAGCCAGATCCTTCCGCGGTTTCGGCCACTGCGGACTGAAGCGGCCCAACTTTTGATCTCTACCCCCGCCAGCTCCTCCGGAGGCCTCACGGTATCCCCTGGATCTCTGCACCATCCTCCCTCGGAGGCGCCGGCATCCCTTCCTCGTGGCCTCACCGCTGACCAAAGCTGGCCCAACTTTGACTTCTACCCCGCTAGCTCGCAGCTCACGAGATCCCTCGATCTCCGCCACTCCCTCCTCAATGGACGGTCAGATCTCCTTCTCAGTGGCTTCGCCACCAATTAAAGCGCCCACCCTTTGACCTACTCCCTCATGAGCCTCCAAGCTCTGCATTTAGGATTCTTAACCCCTCGCCTATCGCCTTGGGAGACAGATCTAACGACCGGCAGGTTTCCTAGCTAAGATTTGACGCTTCAGATCGGTCCCGATGCCGCACCTTCCTAAAAGCTCTTTGAAAACCAACTTCTCCGGCGTTCTCAAGAGCCGGGATCTACGGTTCTGATTTCTTCGCTATTCACAAAGATAGAGGAAAAGAGTTAAGGTACTAACGCCTTCGGCCATTCCTTTCCATTTAACGCATCGCGAATGACAAATGTGTTCCCTCGGTTGGATCTCATCCGCTGGTTACTACTTATCCCATAATCGCCATTTCTCGATTCTCAAGAGGATCGCTCTCTTCAAGGCTGTGGTTGGAAAAGCCAGGCCATCCAAGTCCTTTCGTGTTCTTGGTAAGCCTTTTCTACGGCGGGAATTTCTCGCTGTGAAGAGATCTAATGCAGGGCTTTCCTGGATACCGATAAGGGAAATAAATTTCTCGAACGGACTGATAATTGACTTAGTTCAACCGCTGGGTATGATTAGATTCATTTTTTATTGACGTAAGTCGTGCATGGCTTCATCTATTACGAGCATATGTCCATTAATTGTTATCAAACCCGCCCTCCATAATGGTATGAATTTCAAGATGTAATACATAAAATACTTATCAAAAATAACAATGTATGGGAGCACCAATCGAGAGGGTGCTCGCTTCACTCCAACCGTAGGCTCACCGACTCGCGAACGGATTTACCACTAGCCACCCCCTCAGCTCGAGACCATCGCATGCTCGAGATCATGTTTTCTCGTCTCACAGCTGACCGATGGCTGTAATCCTTTCCTCTCTCGCTATCACTCACTCGGCTGTAAAACTCCGCCGTGAAGCTCGCCTCCCCCTTTCGACCGCTCTCGCCATACTTTATCCTCTCATAGGTTGCGGTGGCACGACACCCTCACGCCGAATGCCTCGATGGCTCTACTCTGGATGGGCGGTTTACCATCCCATCCTCATCAAGCCATCCGCCTACAAGCCTGCGAGGCATTGAATTTTCAGGGCTACCGAGCCGCTTTTGGTTCTCCGCCAGTTGGAGTTCAAATACTGCATTATGGGAAGTTAACGCCACCTTTCAGAGCCTTCCACCGCCATCGGTCTCTCTTTCTCTCACATCCTCTCAGCCCCGGCACCCTGCAATAAATTCAAGATATTATTCACATTCATTGACCTCTTCCTGCAGGTCCATTTACATCACATATTCATACTTATGAGTTTGCCATAGTCCTCGGCCAGTCTAGTTATATTTACAAACTGGGGGAAACAGGGTGTTACAGCTTCGCATCTCCAGTTTGGGTAGGAAGAAGGTAGCAAGGGACCTACCAAAATATTTGTATAATCATTGAAAGCTCCCCCAGATCTTGTAGTGGATGGGGTACCTAAAAATAAAGTATTCTTCCATCTCAACCACCTAGAGGGAGCAAAGCCGGAAAATCCTATCCTTGTGTGGAATCCATTTAAACTTTATCCATCTCTACCCATAAATGGTGCAAGCACACTCTCAGCTAATCAACAATCTTGAGGTCACGGAACCAATGTTGTCATATTTAGTCAAGACAAAAAATGAGACCATCAACAATCTGCAAGAAATGCTCAGCATAAAAGGCCAACTTAGGACTGAACAATTGCATGGGGGGGAACCCAAGTAATCTGAATGACCTATAGATAGATGTCTTCTCTAATTGATTTGTTGATGACCTCCTTCAAGAGGGAGAAGGTGGGAGGGATCATCCAGGGACTATCTGTATGGAGGGAGTCGATTCAGGGAGACACTGACAGGTTGAAGAAACAACGTGACCTTGAAGTACCAACAACACCTTCAAACAATAAGGAGGCCATCTCTTTGGAGG
Source organism: Picea sitchensis (assembly GCA_010110895.2). NCBI lineage: Eukaryota > Viridiplantae > Streptophyta > Pinopsida > Pinales > Pinaceae > Picea > Picea sitchensis. The sequence continues at coordinate 131,831 of SNQJ01S0000790.1, read as the reverse complement.
AATGAAGAGCCAAATATGGATACCGCTCCTAAGCCAAGGCAAAGTCTCCAAGGGCCTATAGTCCATGAAGGTAAGCAATAAGTCTGAATGCACTCTCAAGCAGAAGAGGATGGACCCCAAACTCAACTTGGACAATACTTTAGGAGACTGCCCATTTGCAACAAATCATATGTTGGAGCATGATAGTTTGAACTCTCTCCAAACGAGCCCAATCAATGGGCCCTAAACAAGACCCCAAATCTCTGAGCCATACAACATAGTAGGTTTTACAATCACATCAAATGATGCATCTTCCATGGGATTCTCTAGAAATGCATCTAGAAACACTGGCACTCAAGCATGGAAAGAGAGGCATACCCCTTACAAAGACAAGGTTGTGAGGCCAAATTAAAGATGAGACTAAGACGAGTAAACTAAACTCCCAAGTAAGTGTAAGTTTAAGTAATTTATGTAGACTCCCGTTTGAAGAAGCAATACTTGAAGAGAGTGTCCCTAGAAATATTAAAAACCTAATCTTGGTCTTGTTAAAGTTGACCATGAATTGATGGTGGTCACAGAGATGGGCAAGGACATCCAACAAAATCTGCAAACCTTCGAGAGAAACAAGAACCACGTCATCCACAAAAGAAAGCACTACAACAAGAAAATGGTAAAGGGTGCAACCATCCTCCACATGCATGTTTTCTCTAAGGAACTCCTCAAACTTATCAATGTAGATCACAAACAAAGTCAAGAGGGGGCACCCCTTCTTGACCCCAATAGAGCCTCTAATAAAGTCAAAGAAACCAAGTGTAGTCTAAAACTAGCCCATATTGGACTCATAAAGCCTCATGTACAAGTAATTAGGCTCTTAAAGATGCCAGTGTCACATAGTCTTTGTAACAACAAGTGTCTGGGAACTATGTTGGAGGTCTTTCCGAAGTAAACAAAACAACATAAGACTTTAGAATTCTACTGTCTAGCCTCCTCAATGATATCCCATAGGGTAAGAATGTCATCAATGGTCTGAAAGTTTCTCCTGAAACCTGCTTGGCTTCTAGCCATGAATTTCTTGTGTTGTAATTGCTCTAATAGCATAAAGATTAGAAATAGTGTGCCAAATGGTTGTAACAAGTGATCATAAGTCTAATTTTTTGTTGATTGGTGATGGACAAACCAACTTGGATGAGTTGCTAGCAATGAATGTGAGATAATGATATTGTCCGCTATCTGGAGGTTCCATTCAGATTCAAAGTTCCATGGATGTACAAAGACCTCCCCTTGGTTAGTATGCTTTATATACTTGGTAAACTCCTCCAAGATAGCCATTTGTACTATGTTTCATGATGGTTACCTTCTAGTGCACAGTTTGGTCGTCTAGAGAGATTGTTGACATATTTTTTGTGGTCCAAATTCAATGGTGACAAATCTCTTCCTATGGTTCCTTGGTATGTTTATATTACATCCAAACATTCAAGTGGCTTAGATATGATTGATATTACCTTACAAAGAGCCATCTTGTTTGTGAAAGGGATTGTAAGGTATTTATTCAGGGAGGAGCCATGGAATCGTTATTTAGACACAAATACGACATACACTCAAGATCAAACAGCCTTTTTTAATTAACGATGTTATTGTTATACTCAGAGATTTCAAAATTGGGAGTTTAGTTGTGCTAAAACAAATTCAAGAAGGATGGAAAAGAATTGCTTCTTCACTCTTCTAGCATTGGGATGGTTATAGGAGAGGCATTGACGTTGCATGCCACTACATATGGTCTTAAAAAACTCAAATTCAGTTGTATCTCACATTGACAAGTATCTTCCCAAGAGGCTCGCCAATAAAGAAATTTCTTGTTGGAGAAACCTTTGGGATAAGGGCACACAAACATGGAAGAATTGGTCTTGTCTTTCATGGGAATATGGACTCTTAAGCTTTGATTGGCTTGCCATTTAGGAACTTCAATAGTTGATTCTGGTCGATGAGTTATAAAGTTGAATGTTCTCACTCCAAGGCCCATCTTGCAAGAGTGGAAATGGCAATACAACAAACCCATTTGGACATATAAGCATTGCAAATTGTACCAGCTTCTTTCTACACTGCATGGCTTAAGGACACATCGAAAAGGCGATGGGGAGTGTCTTATGACAATTCTAAGTGGGTGAATAGACTTCATATAGTATAAACTTTTAGGCTTGCCTACACATTGAGGGTGTTTACATGGCTTCCAATCTACCCGAGGTTACATTACAAAAAATAGTTGTCTCAAACAGGATTTACAAATGACTTATATGCCCACACTATGCAGAGTGGAGACTACATACCACACCTTTTGGGGTTGCAAGTGTGCTCGCGAATGCTAGGACCTTATATGGAACACTTGGCATCATCTCCTCTTCAACAGGTTCTCTTGGAAAAACACTCTACTAGATGATGTTGACTCCATTGGTCTTTTACATTTTAGAGGTGTTTGGGATTATATTAGAATTGTCACACTATATGCTTTATGGAAACTCTAATGTGAGGTTTTTTTAGTGGTTCTATGTTCTCTATCTCTTCTTTTAGAGTATGTCTCTTGTTTGAGATAGTTGTACAACTTCAATTCAAAGGCACTCTCCTTAAGAGAGATGCAAGAGGTTGTGAGTTTAAGGCCTAGTATGACCTAAAGGCCTTTCTCTTGTCCTTTAGGTAGACTTGCATCTACCTATATATTATCTCTATACCATTTTTATGTTAATATAAGTAACACTTTTCAAAAGAAAAAAGTGTGTACCCAATCATAATGGTCCTCTAATTGTCAATATTAGAGTTGTCACCGGACTTATGAATACAATAAATGAGATATTGAGACAAAGACATGGAAACCCTAAGAAAACCACATTATTAAATAAATCCGAAATAGGAAGAGCAATAGGGTCCGTTCCATATTTTAAAAACTCTAATCGAAGCGCCTCACAATCAACAGCTCAGCTAGTGTTGGACTTTCAAATGGCTCTCTAAATATCCCTGGGTGAGAATGAATGACAAGAAGAAGAGCAAGACATAAGGATGGAGGACTGACAAGGTACAACATTACGAGATTTAGCATGGGAGACCCGAGTAACATAATGAATATTGGGTGGAAGAGCTTTCTTTGGAAGGAGGGTCTGCCAAAAGGTATTCGAGAGAGGCAAAAGGAATCCATAAGCTCACGTCTTCTTGTTGCAAGAAATGCATGTCTCTTGCATCGTAAGAAATGACAATACATACTATGGATGACTGGCATGACTAGGATAGAAGAGTGGTCATGCATAAGGGCAACCCAAAGGTATTTGTGTAGTCTTACATTCCTTTTCGAACCAACAGTTTTTGGGATAGGTACCACAAGGGCAGATCAATTTGGAGGGGTTGAGGAAGTGGGGAAGAGTCAAGGGCAACCTCCCAAAGTATGTTGGATAGAAGGTTGCATTTGGCAACAATAGTGGGGAGGGAATAATAATCAAGAAGAATTTAAGCCAGACGCACTGCATAAGTCGTGGCATATAAATTGTCAAAATAGATAGTATGGTGGTGAGGAAAGCGATACTTTGTCAGGGGTGGAGAGGAGAAAAAGTTGGTATTAAAAAAGGTAAAATCCAAATAGGAGTCGACAAGGGGGAGCCGAGGAGAGACATCGAAGTTGTGAATTATGAGTAATCAAAGATCTAGAGGAGAGGACATAATCAACCACGTTGGCTCCAATGCTATGGGAAAAGCACATATACTCGCTGGAATTCAGAAAGCAAGAGAGCCCATTAAGAATGAGCAAACTATTAGACTCCCCCATCTAAAGAAGATGCCCCCTGTACATTGTGACTAGACTCACCACTCTATCCATCAGCAGAATATCTCTATAACCCAAAATCCTCTAGGCCCACCTCGTGCAAGCAAAGCTCATCCTCAATGAGATCATGAACTGGTGTCTAGTGGGTCCTCGTGTAAGCGTTATCGTTGGTCCAGCTATGCAAATTGGCTCATTGTATAATAAGGATATATAGCTCATGTGCTCATGTAATAAATCATGATTTTTTCCTAAGCGGACCATAATTGTATTTTATGTGTACAAAGCACAAACTAACATGCCTCAGAATAAACAGAAATAGACTGCGGATACATTGATAAAACTTCTCAAATGGATGCCCTCAAAATCCTGTCCTTATTGTGTCCCCTTTCATCTTTGGCTTTGGTGTTGATTGCCTCCCCAATGTTTTTAATTGATTGCAGTCTTAAACATGACAGAATCCAATCAAAAAATGCACTGTAATCACTGCAAAGTAGCATTGGAGTATATACTAAAACCGTTGCAATGTTTTAGCCTGCATAATGCACATATCTCGTTTTTTAAACTTTCAAATGAAATAGTTTAGCTGTGAAATTCTGCAAAGTAGCATTGGAGTATATACTAAAACCGTTGCAATGTTTTAGCCTGCATAATGCACATATCTCGTTTTTTAAACTTTCAAATGAACTAGTTTAGCTGTGAAATTTTGAGAAGGCTATACGTTAACTTAGGCAGCTTATAATGTACAGAAATAGGAAAGAACGTAAAAGCCACTTGTTTCCTCTCATTTTAGGAGTTGTGTGACCGTTTACAGACTGGTGAATTAGGAATCCATATGCAACTGGTCACTGTAAATTGGGTCTGCAAACTCGATCTAGATTTGCCGTATCAAAAGCCTGCAGCCTATAAAAATAGAAAAAGCCAGTTTGGTTATTTTTACTTGGTAATAAAAGAGAAAAATCATATTACTAGATAAACACAAATTTACATGCCTGTATCGGATATCCTGAACTTCCTGACACAGACAAGTTCACTGGTAACAAACTGAGACTTAGCTAAAAGGCTTTTAACTTTTTTCAATTAAGCATTTGAGACACCATCTTGATTACAAAAAACCAAAGTACTTTACGAAAAACAGAACCAATTTTTCTCAAAATGGTTCAAGGGCCCATTATCAGGCTGTAGCAGCAGAGTTAACCATAACATAGATAACATTGGGAACCAAAAGCAAAACATGAAACTGGAGGAAAAGGGGGGCTTAGCTTCCACCATTGTTTAGACTTCAGAGTGCCTGGACTGACTTCATTGCCGGGAGACACGCCATTACCAGGATCCAGGTCCATGAGGAAGTTCAATGTTCTAATGAAAACCATTTGATATTTGATGGCACTCAAGCTGGGGCAACACACTCCTCGAAAGCCCTCCAATCCAGTGGGTCTGCAGTGTTCTTCCTGGCTTCTAGATGAACAACCCGTGGAGCCAAGGCATTTAACTCCAGCTAAGGGGGGCACTCTTCAGGATGACAACACAGCTAAGGAACTTCCCCAGCTTTTCCACCCTGCTCCCAACATGCTTCGTGCATGTCAGCATGCTCCATGGCTATAGCACTCTAGACCTCCCTAAGCCCCAACCAGATCTCATCTATCCCTTCACGACTCCTTTTTCAGAATTTGCTCAAAAATACTGTTGAAGCAGACCACCATGATAAATTTACCACCCTGAGTAGACAGTTTGGGGACAGGAAGGGTTGTCTCTTCAAAGTAGAAGAGACACACTTGAGTGAAGGTGGGAATGAATCACAGTAATGAGGAGAATCAGACGAATCCTTAATTTAACTTTCAGGGCACTCAATGGCAGGTTGTACAAGCCCTGCAATGATGCCCCTGCCTTGGCTTTCCAAGTCACGCATTTGAGTGACTTTCAGTTTACTATCAAGAGGCCATGTCTCCCAATAGCCAGAGATTTCCCACGTTAGCTTTTCCACTGCATTAATGCCAAAGATAAAGCTAATGTGTTGCTTAATACCTAACCAGATAAATCTTAATTGGGAGTGGGGCCTAGAAAAATAAGGTGTAATTCGTTGACTTCTTTTGGACAGCCAGTCAGAGTGGCAAGACACCTTCAAGTTTACAGATAGTGTCCTGTTTTGAACTGCACAGCAGGCAGTAAGAACTTCTCGCATAACCTTGATGTAACACAAGAAGTTATCTATGGAAAGGATATGCCCAGAAAGTACAAATTACAAGAGGAATGTTGCATATGAGTGTTCAACTATTTGACCCCTGGCATGAACCTTTAGGAAGTCTTCGTCCTTCACTACTTGGCGAAGCAGAGAAAATGAGGATGATGAACTTGGCATCTATATAGGAAAAGTAACGACAATCAACATAGTACACTTCTGGAATTTGTCCTTCCCTGCGAAGAACCATAGAACTTTTAGATCTTGGACTGCGATCCTACAAGTATTCTATAGGACTGTGGTCTTATAACTATTGGTAATTGTGTAAAGGTGTTCTAAAAGGTTAATTAACATAGACATGAGAACAGAGAGTGTGTCTTAGGACTCTCTCATGAAAATTTAACAACCCAAAAACAAAACAGTAAAGGTTAGCTTGATTCGATACTAAAAGCACTAGAGGTTTCTGACTGTTAAAGCAGATTCTATAAGCAAGTACTGACTTGTGTTTACCACCACCGACTCCACATGCTCCCCATGTGTGTTCCTCTGCCGACCAGCTATAGCTTCCCACAACATATGCTGTTAAGTAACATCGCACACTTGTTTAGGCCACTACTTATATCGGTTTTTAAATTGGTTGCCTTCCTCTTATGGACTTTTTACATATATACATACATGTATGTATTTATGGTCCTAAAACTTAAGAGGCAGTGGGACAAGTAAGTTTCAAGCTTCAAGGCAGTGGGAAATCAAGTAAGTTTCAAGGCTGCGATTACCAACTATGCAACCAAATACACGCACACACTTAAGGTGGCGAGAGGAAACATGGAGAATCGAGTAAGCTTCAAGCCTGAGATCACCAACCATGCAATTCAATCTTTTTCCCTTTTTCTATATATATAATAAGAATAAGAATAATCTATTTTTAACGTCATGGTCAAGCCAGACATCAAATTGTATATGAGACCCCCTTAAATTGTATATGAGACCCCCTTGTTTGTGGGACAAGGGACCCCCTCCACCCAGCGATTTGACTAGTAAAGTCTACGGAGGTATACATACCCTACTCCCTCTGAATTTAAACTTGTGACCTCTTAGGAGAAAACACATGTTCTTAACCATTAGATCCACTCAGACTATATTTATTTATTTATTTATACTCTCTCACACACACATATATAGATAGATATATCATAAAAAAAAAACCATGAACCAAAAACATAGAAAATTAATATCTCCACATATATTTTGCGGAAACTCACTCTCACAAGCTCATAAACACAGACTGCTATGAAAAACTCAGATTTGTGTGTTTTAGGATGGGGTGAGACTCGAGAGGCTATTTTGTAGGCAACCGCAAAAGGCAAGGTTTGAGGGCCACAGAGTTTGCCTCTTCTATTTTATGTTTCCATGTGTTTTTAAAAAAATGGTTTTTTTTTAAGGATCCACCAGCTTGATGATGTTTCCAACAAACTGGAAAAAGATCTTGAGCAAATCCTCCTGCACTTCGAAACTGGAAATGTATCCCATGCAGATTCCCATGGATCCTGGATCCTCCATAGGCAGATCCGGTAGCATTATATACATACATAAAATTTGTTTACTGACTAGTTTAAGTTTACGGTTTTCGAGAACTTCTAGATTAGGCGCAGTAAATATCACTTAATCCTCTAAGCTGCCATTGGTTTTAACTTTTGACCATGGTTAGGATAAGTTTCAGGAAGAATTTTTTTAGGCTCCTGTTCCCAGTGGCTGGTTTCTAACAAAACACATACAGTCTCAGCACCAATAATCCTCTGCCATTTTGAAGTGGGCATTATAGTAGCATTTAAGAATAGCCAAAGAACTTATGGCAACATTTTACAGGCCATGTCCCAGCTCATTCAGGGCAAGTTTATAACTGCCCAAATTTTGTAACATACAGTACTATAAATAGCAGTTAGTAGTTTTAAATTACCAAAGAAAAAACTGTTTACTGGTAATCGCACAGAAAACTAGATCTGAACCATAATTTTCGAAACCTTTCTACCCAATCTTTTTCCTACATTAATATAGCAATCGAACTTACAAGTAGGGGCATATTATCAATTCATTTCAGGAAAATGATAACGTAACCACTTTTCCCGAAACAAATCCAGTTTTTGAAAGTAAAAATCAAAACCTCAGAGAAATCAATCCCAACCATTTTATTTTTCATGAATTGTGACTTAATTAGAGTTGTTGGGGGTGGGGGTAGATGCCAATCTAACCACTTTTACCAGGAAATTCAGTTTTTTAATCTATTAATTAAAATCTCGCGTTTTTTTAGGAAGCAATGTCGCCCATTATTTTTCCATGGAAATTGAGTTATATAGAGTTGAATTGGAGCCAAATTGTCAAAGGCTCCTTTCTAACCCTGAAATCCTCAGCTGGTACTAATTTAAACGAGAACTTTCCTAAAATTTTCAGTTCCTTCAGCCAAACATGCCAATTCTCACCACGAATTTTAAAATTTCCCTCAATTCAGATTCTAAAATGCAAAGCCCAAAGTTCCACGGACTCACCAATGGGGATTAGCTGAAACACGGAGAGATGCTTGGCAAGCTGGCCTGCCTGAGGCTTACTATGAGCAGAGTCAACCCGTTTTCTTCTAAACACGCTCCGCAACCCACATAGGGCCTGAGATTCGACCCCCATGTGTATTCAATCTAATTAAAACACCCCGTGCTGCTGATTAATGAAATAGGAGTGCAAGAGAACAGCAGGGACGAAGCTCTGTTCTTCCCTCCTTCCCTCCCTCCCTGTGAAGAAGAAAAGAGAATTGAATTGCAAATAAGTGGAGAATCTCGATTTGAAAAAATAGTTGGAATCTCTGAAAGGTTCATAAAAACTTAATATAGCTAGATTCTTCCAGGTGTTGGGCTTTAGATGGTGCAAAAGAAAAATGGGTACCTCGATCGTAAACTGTCAGAGTCGCCCGTTTATGATATATTACAATTTACGTCCCTTCGAGTGTGACGGACAGTATAATTATCGTCGAAATACACCAAACAGGGATATGCCACCTCATTATTACATTATAAGATAATAACAACGATAAAAGTATATATAACAGTTTTGGTTTACGTAAGTATCTTAAGGAATACGTTATTCTGTGGCAAACAATATTATTTTGCAGTGATATCTTTTTATAAATCTGGTAAGATATTCTATGTGGCCATAGAATTATAAGTTTTAATTATTAAAATTGTAATATAGAATTGTTTCAATGAGAATGGATTATGTAAATTTATGATGTTAAAATTTTATAAATTGTAATTTTTATAAATCTGTGATGTGGTTTTATAATTATAAGTTTTAATTATTAAAAATGTAATATCTAATTGTTTGATAAATAAAATATTGTATTTTTATTTTTTTAAATGTTAAAAATTAATTTATCACTAAATATATATCTAAGTGAGTCTAATGGTTAAGAACGTGTTTTTTCTAAAGAAGTCATAAGTTCAAATCTAAATGGGGGTAGGGTATATATGTCTCAGTTGACTTTATGAGTCAAATCTAACATGATTGCATCCATGGCTTATTTAGGCTATAACAATCTGAACTAAAGGAAATTGTTGATGGAGATCACCATGTGTATTATTATTATTAAGGATATTGATTGTTCACTTTATCTCGCAAACCATACAAAAATATCTGCTAGAGTGGCTATTAGAGCATAATCTCTAACACATGGATTTAATGTGTTAGAAAATTTTTGTCAATGGAACCTTGGTTGGTAGATAAAATAGAAGTGGCAATACTCTCCCCACCAAGGTTCAAACCACCCCTCATGATTTGACAGACCCATGCAAATGGATCATTTATGATGATTGGAGTCAAGTGCAAGTCCTAGACAACTTTGATGGAATAAATACCCCACTTGTAACTTCTTAGCCAAAAGAGTGCAAGTTAAACGTTGTATGTTCATTGAGCTTCATTAAATATATTTTTCAAAATATTTTTCAGATTACTAAATAATTATAAGTACTTATTTAATCGACATCTCCTTCCTCCTCTTTATAACTTGTGTAAGTACATTTATATGTGAATAATAACATAATATTCACTATAAAATACATTTATGTTATAACAATTTAAATGAATTTTATATTCCAACAACACAAAATCAAAATTCATCAAATTTTATAAAATAATAATAATAATAATTAACTATTTATCTCACTTCTCATAATACACTTTTGGAATTTTAAAAAACTTAAAAGATTAAGTCTAAGAGAAGAAGATTACCCACTCACTTACCAACCAATGAAATCCCAATATTTTGACCAAACATTTTGCTACCCACCCTGCTTACCAACTAACATTTTGCTACCCACCCTGCTTACCAACTAGTCAATCCCTGATACTTTGACAAAACATTAAGTAGATATAATGAATCATAAACCACCTCTTTTTTAATAATTATTGTACATTGGATTATTGAGGGATGAATCATGCCCTTGGTTTAAGTTCCCTCCACCCATGGTTTATTTCATTATTGTCTCAATAATTGTACCCAAAACTGGCCCTCGTGACTTTTTGTCATAAGTATAATCATATGGGACTTTGTCATTGGCATTGAATACTGTGACCAATATATTAATACATTAAATAAGTTATATTCATGTAATCAATTCCCTTTCAATAACTTTTGCCTTGCGTAGAACGCATGCAACCAATGGCATCAAATGTCTTATGTTATGTCATGGAAGGAAAATTTCTATGTTCCATCATCACCAAACTTATCCTTTAAGATAATTGTTGATAATGTCAAATCTATAAACTCTTTGGAAGTCATTTTTTTTTACTGGAAAATAAAATTTTGTAATTTAGCAAATATTTTGATATTATCAATGGATTCATAAATCTCGTTTTTATTGAAACAATTTTAATTATTAAATAAATTTTAATAAGTTATAAAAAATTATAAAAAATAATTTTATATTACAATTTTAACTATTAAATAAATTTTAATATTTATTTAATAATTTATAAAAATTTATAAAAAAATACCAAAAACTAAACATCAAATTAGGTTACTTTTATATAAAATATCTTAAATTTAAAAATTTGATGTTGACTTTAATAAGACCTCAACCTCTTTTATGGATCCATAACAAAAAATCAGACCAACCATTAGCAAGGTGCCTCCAACACTCTTTAATTAAGTTTTTAATGTGAATAAATGTTATATACATGTCTTTACGTGGAGCATGAGGATGATACACACAGTTATAGCAACGGTTTACAAGATGGTACCATGTACAATTCCACTACAAAAAAAATGATTATATGTGAATATTTTTTTACATTGTCTTCACTTTTTGTCAGTGGTTGTTTTCATGGTTGGGAAACCTCACACGTTTTTGTTGGTTATCTAACCATTAGGCATAGAGGATAGATACTTTGAGGAGATGGGAAGTTCATGTTATGTTGAAGGAGATGGGAGCTCCAACTCATGCAATAGTGATTGAATGTTTGTACATATTTTCTTAAGATTATAGTGTCCTTTATCTCTAAAACATGGAACCTCTATTGGCACAAGTGGCACAAGCACTTCAAGAAGAATTTTAGGGAGACGATTTATAATCTCATTATCATAAAATTAATGGCACATGAGACATCTCTAGGTTGTGTTAGAGAAAAGATTGAAAGAGGGTGTATGGGAGGAAGGAACTTTGATACCATAATGTTGAATGCAAGTTTTATCAAAACTCGTAAAAATGTAAATTTACTTTTTCTTAAAGAATCGGTTATAGAGTTGTTAAAATTGGAAGGAATTAATTTCATTCTACACAACAAGGAGGTGGGGTTTGATCTGCCCTATATTGGTTATAAAGTTGTTAAAAATTAGAGGTAAGTTCATTCTATACAACAAGAAGTTTAGATTTGCATACCCTAGATTGGTTATAAAGTCATTAAAATTTGAAGGAGGTAAGTTCATTTTACATAATAACAAGTTAGGGTGTGACTTGCACCGATAGATTTTGGGCATTATAGATATGCAGAGATTTTCCCATTTCTCTTCAATTACTAATTGGATGGGAGGAGGGGCCCTTTGCCAGCACATCAACGAACACTTTGTGAAATAGTGTGTGATAAGAAATGAACAATAAAGAGGTGGTAATCAAAGGTAATGAGAAAGCAATGATTGGACACAATAATAAAGAGGCGATAAGTAATGATGTAGTAAGCACGCAGAGATCAATCTTCTTGACCTTTTCCAACTAGTATGAAATTTCGTCTATAGCAAGCCAAGGGAAATAAAGAGGAAATTTAATTCTTACTTTAGCTCCCTAGATCCCTAGTAATCACTGGAATCAAATTTTAGGATTTTCAACAAAAATGAAAGAACTTTACAATGAATAATTAAAACAACCAGATAAACTTATTGAAATTATTATAGTTAAAAATAACTATAATTCCATGTTAAAAAATAAAATTAAAAAAATCAATAACTATTTAGTTTTTTATAAATACTTTCTTTACATAAAAAAATAAAAAAATATAATGCATAATACAAAGCACCAATATTATAAATATTGATAAAATCCCTACAAGAGGAAGCATTCATTATTAATGTTCACTTTATTATTCACCAAACTTCATTATCATAAAGCTTCCAAAATCATTGTACTACACAATCTATAATGGCCCACGAGGATAATAACTACCTTGCTTAAAGGATCCCAATAAGGCCCACGAGGATAATGACTCCCTTGCTAGAGGATCCCAATAAGTTTAGCAATTCCCACGAGGATAACAAGTGTTGCATGGCAGCGTAGTCCCTGTCAGGTTGGGATGGGAGTAAATGCGACCTAGTACAGACACGTGGCTAGAAAGTTGAAATACATGTGGTTTGCATGCATAACATAGTATTCCCGAATTAGTTCTTCCTGAAAAATATAAAAAATTATCAACATTTGAAAGGTTGTT
>SNQJ01S0000790.1:63835-118864 GCA_010110895.2 Picea sitchensis | reverse complement strand
GGGAGTAAATGCGACCTAGTACAGACACGTGGCTAGAAAGTTGAAATACATGTGGTTTGCATGCATAACATAGTATTCCCGAATTAGTTCTTCCTGAAAAATATAAAAAATTATCAACATTTGAAAGGTTGTTGGACACAAAAATATAGCATTGCCGAAGTAGTAATTTATAAACTATACATACCAAAAATGTAATTTATAAAGTAGATATCTAGTTTTATACATACGAAATATGTACTTTTATAATGGATCGCGGGTTGTTCGTCTGACGGGATGAAAATTGGGCGTCTGATGTTTTGTGCCCTACAAATAGCACTGATAGTTTTGTGATACAGAAATTGGGCCTCCAATGTTCTCTGTGATATAGAAATCGAGGAGTGGAGTTGCGGACTATAGAAATTCATCAGAAATAAATAAATTATACATACGAAATATGTAGTTGTATAAAGTAGATATTTAGTTTTATAGATATGAAATTTGTACTTTTATAAAGTATGGGGATGAGATTTTATAGAGCATGCACGGAGCCCTCATTGCATAGTTGGTCAGTTTTTGGATCGCGGGTTCTCAGGCTGGCGGGGTCAAAATTGGGCCTCCGATGTTCCGCGCCCTACAAATAGCACCGACAGTTCCACAATATACAAAATGACAGGTGGAGTTGCGGAGTATAGAAATTTAAAAAATGTAATTTATAAAGTAGATATCTAGTTTTATACATACGAAATATGTACTTTTATAATGGATCGTGGGTTGTCCGACTGGCGGGCTGAAAATTGGGCGTCTGATGTTCTCTGCCCTACAAATAGCACCGACAGTTCTGCGATACAGAAATTGGACCTCTGATGTTCTCTGTGATACAGAAATCGAGGAGTGGAGTTGCGGACTATAGAAATTCATCAGAAATAAATAAATTATACATACGAAATATGTAGTTGTATAAAGTAGATATTCAGTTTTATAGATACGAAATTTGTACTTTTATAAAGTATGGGGATGAGATTTTATAGAGCATGCATGGAGCCCTCATTGCATACTTGGCCAGTTTTTGGATCGCAAGTTCTCGGGCTGGCGGGGTCAAAATTGGGGCCTCCAATGTTCTGCGCCCTACAAATAGCACCGACAGTTCCGTGATATACAAAATGACAGGTGGAGTTGCGGAGTATAGAAATTTACCAGAAATTAATAATGTTTGTTATATAATAGAATAGTAATAACGTCTGTTACACCGAATTAGTTTGCTTAAAAACTAAGGCTTTTCTTGGACAAAAAATATATAACATTGTCGAATTAGTTTTATTTGCACGCATTTTATAGAGAATGTACAGAGTGCTCATTCCATACTTCGGCAGTTTTTGGATCGCGGGTTCTTGGGCTGGCAATTTAAAAAATGGGCCTCTATTGTTCCGTGACCTACAAATAACATCGAGAGTTCTATGATATACAAATTGACAAGCGGGCTTGTCAACTATACAAAATTATTATAAAATAAATAATGTTTGTTACATATCTCTGGAAATTACATCAACATTTAAAAGATCAATGTCGTTGAAGACCAAAAAACTAGCATAGAATAGAAGACAAGAAATGTAGCATATCCGAATTAGTTTTCTTTGGAACAAACAAGAAAGGTTCCTGGAAACCGAAAATTTAGTATACAATAAGGGCATTGACGAATCATTTTTCTTTGGAATTTATCAAAAATTAATAATGTCTGTTACATGTTTCTGGAAATGTAAATGCGTTTGTCATATAGACTGGGATTAGGGCTCCCGTGGACCATAAAAAGAAATAAGTACAAGAATTAGAAACGTCGAAAGAAGAAGTGCGTGACGGTAGAGAGGAAGACCTGAAAAGAAGAAATTGGAAGTTATGAGTCTTTGGTTATAATTTTTTATTTAAAGAGGACATAAGTGGATTGATAAAGAAAAGAAGATGAGAGCATAGACTTAAACTGGATTGATAAACAAAACAAGATGGTAGTATAGACTTACTATGAAGCCGATGATTTTTTGTTGCTGACGTCGATGGGCAGTGGAGTCCTATTGACCGGTTGTTGCCCTTCCTGGACGAGGCCATCCATTCTCTATTGGAACCATTCTTCGATGTAGCTTTTCATGGGGGTTGTGTTGATTTCATCCTGGATTTCTATGTCATAAAGGTTGTTTTCTAATTTCCTTAGATCCATTGAAATACTATGCAAACTCTGTTCAATTTCTTCATTGTGTGAGGTATAGTCCAGTACCCAACGCTCGTGCTCATCTAGACGATGTTTAAGTATGCTGTAAAACTTTTTGAAAGACAACCCCTTTAAAATATCAACTTGTTCCTAGAAGGATTCTTTGGTGACTGACAAGGATTTGAGAATTAAGTTAGGATCTTGAACCTCGTTGGTAGTTCCGGCTAAGTCCATCTGTAGCAGGCTTGTGAATAAATCTTCCTTTTCTGATATGACTTGTTTACATGATTTGAGAATGAGCTTCAGGTTGTCAACTTTCTTTTGCCAGCATGCTTTTACTTTTTTGGTGCGCTTTGGGGAGGGGAGTTTCTCCTGTCTTCTTTTCAGTTCCAATGTGTTGACGACATAGTTGGCAAAAGGTGCCAGTACCTGCTCACAGAAAAGCTGTTCATTTTTTAAATTCACCTCCAAATGTTCCAGCAAAACATTGGCCTCCTTTCCGAAGAAAACTAAATTTTGCGATGTTTCCTAGGCTTCAATAACTAGCTGCATTCTTTTGTTGATGTTATTCTCTACAAGGGCTCTAGAGCATGCAAGGAGGGTAGAGGATACTTTCATCTTTGTTGCAGTGGTAGCAGGCATGATTTTTGCCAAAGGACTGGCAAATTTTGGGGTTGCAATGAAAGCCTGCTCAAATCCGTTGAGGCGTTGTTTTAGATTGGCATGCTCTGTTTCCATTCCTCTAATGGGATCACGAAGAATGTCACCGGTTACCCGGTGAAATGAGTAGATTTGGGACAACGCCATTTTGCTAAAGTCAATCTCTGTGCGAGATTTTCCTTTCTTGTTTGTTACATATCTCTTTTTAATGACCATGTTTTTAGATTGGCTGTCAAAAATAGTGCTCTGGATTACGAAGGATTCATCTATGTCAAAAAATTCGGTGTTAGATATTTCCACCACGGATGACCCAATTTTCTACGTGTGTTGTTCTTCAATTTCAAGTTGCAGTTTTCCACTTTCAATTTTGGGTTCCTCCGCATGCCCTGCATTGTTTTTTCTCTTCTTTGTCAGTGGAATTTTATGAGAACTATCAATATTTATGCGAGGAGGGTTCTTATCTCCTCCTCCGTTCGAATATTTCTAGGTTGCTTTCTTACTAGGGTGGACCGTCGAAGCGATGCTCCGTGATGTCGTGCTTTTGGGAGTGATGGTGGGGGACTGGGTACTCTTCTCACCGGATACTTTTCCATGTTGTCTGTACAATTCAGTCATGCTTTGCAATGTCTGTGCGTCACAATCGACAGAAGCAGAATTGTTGTCGACACTGTCCCTGTCTTGGGTCAGGTGTCTATGGATAAAAGAGGTGTTAAAGCGAACACCCAATAAATGTTCTTGAAAAATGCCATTAAGGTCGAACCCTTTTAGCCTTTCAGCGTACGTTAGGTTCAATTTCTTGAAATGGGCGGCAAACTCGTCAATCTTGTTGTTGTTTCTGCACATGAAGCCTCCGACTTTCCAGGGCAAAGGAATGAATTGTTTTTTTTTTCTTGTCACGGAAAAAATGCAACTAGTGGTTGTATTGCCTTGCTATTTCTGCAACAAACATCTTGTCTGTGATGTGGCATGGAAGGAAGGCAGGATTTTCCTTAGAGCCAAAGACCATGAGGACACTGTGATTTTCCTCTTGCTCAAGTGTGCCCTTTCTGTTCAAAAACTTGGTTGCCTGGCCAGACATCTGCAGAGCATCCTTGCCTAACAGTAAATCTTTGAAAACTGAGACAAAACCATTAAAAACTTCATAAAAACAATGGAAGGCCTTGTGCCTCCACAGGCCCTCGTCCTAGAATGTTACTGGGTCAAATCTACAGTTTATTTTATTTGAAAGAGAAAATTTTGGAAACGGACAACAATACACAATTGCGAAAATCAAGTACGATGACATATAAAATTTATTCGATTCTTTGAATCGTGACAACTGAGAACGGAGCTCAATGGAAATTAGGTTCACCCAATCAAAAATGTATTGTTCCTTGACTGTGAAATACAAAATATAAATAATTATATGGGAAATGCTTGTTGTGGATGCATGTCCCGTTATTCTTGTAAATAGCCAAGCAATTTCCCGAAATGGATTTCTAAAGGAACTTACCTGCAGCCTTGTGATATCTTCAGGAACTGTTGTCGGGTCTTCGAGGAAGTCGGCTAAGATGTCCAACCCATTATGATGTTTTTCTAGAAACTGTTTGCAGTCTTGTCCTCTGAACATCAATGTTGGTTTCGACAATTTTAACATCTCGCGAAAGATCCGAGGTAACAAAGAAACAGGAGAGTGGTCGCGCAGTGGAATAATTCTTTTGCCTGGAATATATTTTTCGGCGCACCAAGAGACCACCTCCTTACAGTCAAAAACCTTAGGGACACTGCCTGCACGAGCGATTCCAGAGGTCCAAATCACTTTGTTCTGGGCGGAACGGGATGAATAGTAAAGGTATGCCATGGACCAGTGGAAGGTCTGGTCCTCTTGTGCAAACATATTTACTGTATCTCCACAAAAATGCTCTCGACCTGCTGCCATAAGTCTACAAGAATGTTTATTTGTTCCAGACGATGAATGAAATGAAAAGTTGGAAGGGATAATACAACCCTGGGCAAATTTTGGTCGAAAGCGTGTGAATGGGAGATGTCCTCGAGACTTTCGTTGATTAATGACAATTTGGATGGTTGTTGCATGATGCGTTGTTAACATTAAATAGTACTAATTGCATACATAGAAATGCGAACATGGTGGATATTGCAATGAGCGATTAAGCATTGTAGATTTCTTGAGCGAGCCAACACGACGATGCGTGTTCGAGATGAACAATCGGAAGGGACAAAATAACTCTCTGCACATCTTGGTTTAATGCGTAATAATGGGATATCTCCTTGAGATTTTCGCCCATTAATGACAATGTTGACAGTTCCTGCATGGTCAGTTGTTACCATGAATGGTTTCTAATTGCATAGTAAGAAAGTACGGAGGTCGCGGGCAGGGGAAAAAAACCGCTACAAAATAGGGTTGCAAGGTACAACCGTTGAAGGTGAGGGGGTGAGGGTCAAATTGTATGTCTCGGAACTTTTTTGAGTGAAATACGCGTAACAGCGAAGAGGGTATGGTAAGACAGCCGGAAGGACAGGAAGTTAGTGGGGATGGAAGGCAGCGAGAGATACTTTGAAACATTTGTGAGTAGTGGTATAGTGAAGGTTGCGAGTTCGACGAGCCCGTGCTAGAACTGTAGATCACGAAAGTTTTGAGTGCAATATGTACATGACGCAACAAGAAGCAGAGTTTGAAACCGCGAACCCACTAACCGTGTCCATAAAATTAGCCAAGTATGGAGAGCAATAGCGGTCGGTCGGATTCATCGTGTGATTATATAGATGGAGATAAAGATATCTCAACCGACCAAGGCTAGAACCCACGTTTATAGATATTCGACTAAGTATATAATGACAAAGCGATAATACAAGGGAAGAAGAAAAGGGAAAAAGGACCAACGACTCTACGGTGGAATTGTAAATCGTGGAAATTTTGAGTGCAATATGTATATCATGGAACAAGAAGCAGCAGAGTTCGAATGCGCGAACCCGAAACACTGACTAAGAATTGGAGATTTCGTGAACCCGTTTCGTATTGTTGTGTACAACTGTCACTTGTAAGATTCATTAGTAAGAGCATAACCAATGTATATTATCAAGCACATTTGTGAACCGTGGCACAGTGAAGCTTGAGAGTTCGAGGAGCCCGCGGTAGAATTGTAGATTGCCAACCCATCAACTGTGGCCATAAAATTGGCTAAGTATGGAAAACAATAGCGGTCAGTCAGATTCCTGGTGTGATTATATAGATGGAGATAAAGAAGTCAGCTGGTCAATGCTGGAACCTGCAATTATAGAAAGGCGACCAAGTATATAACCAAAGAGCCATAATACATGGGAAGAAGAAAAGGGAAAAAGGACAAAGGATTCGGCCGTGGAATTGTAGATCACAGAAATTTTGAGTAGAAGATGTGAACCCGGTAGTCAATTTGTATATTGCGGAGGCCTGAATGCCAACTGAGGCAGCGGCGGATACTTTGAAACATTTGTGAACCATGGTACAACAAAGCTTGATGCCAACCCGAAACAGTATCCAAGAGTTGCACATTTAGTGAACCCGCCAACAAGAGGATCCAAAATAGGCTAAGAACATGTCTGCAGAAGACGCAAGTCCCCGACATTCAACTTGTATCGTTCCGAACATTTGAATGCATAATTTGTAACACGGAAGAGCAGACGATGTGTGAACCTAGCAATCAATTTGTATATTGCGCAAGGTGCGATGCCACCTGTTTCGTACCTCTGTGTCCAGTTCTCACTAGTAAGAGCTAATTTAGTATCGAAAATAATTTTTTAGATTCTGTTAGATACTTCATAGGGATTAGCATCGATAAACAATGGAAATCTCAACCCCGCTAGCCCTGCATTCCGTATGTGAATTTGTATATCGTAGAACTGGAAGCGTTGTTTGGAGGACACGAAACAATAGACGTGCAATGTTGAGTCAACCAGTCTGCAGGTCCGCTTGTCAATTTGTATATCGCAGAATTCTGGGTGCTATTTGCAACACACGCAACAATGAAGGCCCAATTTTGAGCCCGCCCGCCCGAGAACTCGTGATAAAAAATGTCGCCAGGTATGGGATGCAGAATTCGTACATGATCTATAAGATATCAACCTAGCAACAAGAGGATCCAAAACAAGTTGAGAAGGTGTCTACAGAGGAGGCGAGGCTCGGACGTTCTAATTGTATCGCTCCTAACAGTTGAATGCATAATCTGTAACATGGAAGAGCGGACGATGTCGGAATCCGGTAGTCAATTTCTATATTGCGGAGAGTGCAATTCCAACTGTTTCGTACCTCTGTGTCCAGAAGTCACTACTAAGAGCTAATTTAGTATTTAAAATATTTTTTTAGATACTGTTAGATACTTCATAGGGACTAGCATCTATAAACAATGGCAATTTCCAACTCGCCAGTCCTGCATTCCATGTGTCAATTTCTATATTGCGGAACTGGGAGCGTTGTTTAGAGGACACGGAACAATAAAAGTGCAATGTCAATTCAGCCAATCTGCAGGTTTGCTTGTCAATTTGTATATCATGAAACTCTGGGTGCTATTTGTAGGCCACAGAACAATGGAGACCCAATTTTGAGCCCGCCCGCCCAAGAACCCGCGATCCAAAATGTCGCTAGGTATGGAATGTGGAATTTGTACATGCCCTATAAAATATCACGTCCACATTTTATAGTCCCATAATACATGGGAAGAAAATAAGGGAAAAAGTATGGAGGAGTTCGCAGTGGAATTGTAGATAATATACGGGAAGAAGAGAAGGGAAAAAGAACTAAGTATCTCGTAGAAGAACATCTAGTGTTTGATTATTACAAATGTTTGCGAACCCCTGCTGAGTTGTCACCAGTTAAGCCATAAATTGTAGATCACGGAAGTATCTTTCGTATCACTGTGTCCACTTGTCACTAGTAAGAGCATTGTTGATGTATATCAGGAAGGACGTGAAGTTCTTGGGGATGGAAAGCAGGAACAGATAATTTGAATGAACTTAATGTATACGAGGAACCTATGGTGGAATTGTAGATCACAAATGTTTTTAGTGCAAGATGTATATAGCAGAACGATAAGTAGCTGGGTTCGCAAGCCTCTGCCCCGCAGCAACGAACATAAAATTGGCTAAGTATGGAAAGGAACAGCAGTCGGTCGGATCCGTCGTGTGAGGATATAGATGGAGATGCTAAGGCATGAATTGCAGATCACGGAAGTATCTTTCGTATCATGGAAGTATCTTTCGTACCACTGTGTCCACTTGTCACTAGTAAGAGCATTGTTGATGTATATCAGGAAGGATGTGAAGTTGCTAAGGATGGAAAGCAGCAACATATACTTTGAACGAAGTTAATGTATACAAGGAACCCATGGTGCAATTGTAGATGATGGATCTTTTGAGTGCAAGATGTATATAGTGGAACAATAAGCAGCTAGGTTCGCAAGCGCTGGCCCCGCAGCGGCGGGCATAAAATTGGGTAAGTATGGAAAGGAATAGCGGTCGATCGGATCTGTTGTGCGAGGATATAGATGGAGATGAAGACATGTCAACCTGCCAACTTTGGAACTGGATACCATAGAAAGTGCAGTAAGTATATATCCAAAAAGAAATAACGAGCTGGAAGAAGAAAAGGCCAGTTCGTATGCGTCGATCCGGCAACCGCGGCAATAAAATTGCCTAGGTGTGGAAAGGTACATCGATCAGTCGGATTCGTCATGTGAAAATACAGATGGAGATGAAGATATGTCAGCTCGCGAACCCTGCAACTGCCCATTATAGAAAGACGACTAAGTATAAACCCAAAAATCCATAATGGACGGGAAAAGCAAAAGGAGAAAAGAGATAAGTATCTGAGAGTCGAAAAAACCTTCTTCTTCTTTTTTTCCGTTTATTAATGGCAATGTTTTCAAACCTCTGTTGGGTTCTCACTAGTAAAAGCATTAAGTGCAGATCACTGAAGTTCTTTGGCTGCAACATGTATATGACGAAACATAGGACATAGGTGGTGGGTGTCGCGAACCCGGGGCTTGTTGCCCAGATAACTGGCTAAGTATTGGCCAAGACAAAGTTTTGATATCTATTTCAATATTTTTCATACTAGTATCTATCAATGGAGAAAGTTATCATGTTTATCTGAATAGTATTCATACTAATATATATTAATGGATCGTTTCTGTTTCAAATGCAAATGATCTCCCAATTTGCAAGATGCTCTTCGGCTTGCAAATTTCGTTGAAACCATGAAAATTTTGACTGCAAGATGAACATAACGCAATAAGAAACATGAACTTGCATTGTGGTCTCAATGAGATCAACTCCTTATCATCTATTCATCTTGTATTCGTTGCAATGACATCATCAAACGTCAGCTCTCCATAAACATCAATATCTAAATTAAATTAAATGCAATCAAAATTTGGTGTGACTTTAAGTAATTAAAGCATAAATTGCAGACCACGGAAGTTCTTAGGCTGCAAGATGTATATGACGAAATAGTGGACATAGTTGTTTAATACCGCAAACCCAAACATAATTGCCTAAGCTTTGCCAAAGATGAAGTTTTTTGTATTTATTCCAATAGTATTGTTAGTATATATGCACAGATATTATCAAATAGAAGAAGTTGCAATATATCCAACATACTTCACAAGAACATTGCGTCAACAGTTCAGCCGCCTTGTTGTAACTCATTAATTATTTTTAAATGTAAAATGTAAAGAAAGAACAGAGCATGTTTTATTTAGATTAAAGTAGTGGGCAACAGAAACAAAAGCTTGTCCTTCATGTTTAACAACACAGGGGAAGAAGGTACAAAATACAATTAAAACAAATACCAGAATTTGGAAAATACTATTAAAATATAAACCGAAATTATTCTATATTCAAATAAGATGGGTTACAAAATACTATTGAGTCTATTTGCGACAACAATTGCGATTTCGCCTGTCATTGACCAATAAAAAATATGTACATTGATGAAGCTTCTTCACAGTTTTCTTGACGTTCAAACTCTTTCTTCGTAAAAAACGAGTTGAATATCAATTTTGGGTTTTGTACTTAATCGGTGCTGCCAATACATCTATCCCAGTTTTTTGAATACCTTGTCTCTTCCAGATATGGCTTGCTTGCAATGGCTTCTTATTCAACATTCCATTCTTTGTCAAGTATTAATTCCCCTCTGTCATCGAAAAGTTGGGGTTTAAGGTGCTTTCCTTGCAATGTTCCTGACCCTCGACATCCGAGACAACTTAGAAATGCGATTTGTGCCGATTTCAAAGTGGAAAGAGTCGTTTTATGTCACAATAGCTAAGGCAGGGGAAAAAAATTCAAGTAGGTAGTGACTGGTATTCTCGCTATATTCGATCGTCTGTTTGGTTGAGAAGACAGCCTGGGGATTTGTATGTGGAACTTCTTTGCTTTATTATAGTAAATTGAAAGAAACGTTCAACCCAGATGCAAAATGAAAATCTGTTGAGGTACATAACTTCTTTGGGCAAGAGAGGTGTGGCAAGTGTATCAAATGTTGCAGAATGCACCAACACAGGTCTGGCAAGTGTATCAAATGTTGCAGATGGCATCATAATATATATTTCCTCATAGTGGTGGAGGTATGGTGACCGACAGAAAGGTCTGGAATGTTCAGAGGTCATGCCAAATATGTGGAGTCTGCAACTACATCCAGAGGAAACCAAACAAACTTTGACAAAGAACATAGCTTTCTGTCAAGTCGGCTACCAGACCCACATGCAGGTCATCAAACTATGAAATGGAAACTTTTGTAGTGATAATATGTCATTTTATCCACACATATAGTTTATGTTACCCACCTCTAAGGTAGACAAATACTAGTGCAATCTCTACAATTTGATACACTTGCCAAATCTGTGTTGTTGGAAGAAGCTATATACTTAAACGAAGAACTATTTTGCACATGACCCCAAAATCCATTACAATTCCCATCAAGAAAACAAAGAATTTCAACCAAAAAAACTCTAGGCAGCCTTTTCAACCAACCAAAGCATCAAAGACAGGGAGAACACCAACCATAACATACTTGTTCTTTTTTCTTCGTCCTCTCTGAGTTTCTCTTGTATAACATAGTTTTTTTTTTACTCAAAGCTCGCGTCACATAAAACCAGTCTCTTTTCTTTCATGTGCCCCTCAATCGCATCTCTAAGTTGTCTTACATGTCCATGACCAGGAACATTAGAATGAAGGCACCCTAAAGTGCAACTCTTTGATGATAGAGAGAAATGGAAATAAGTATTTAAAACAAACGTTTGATGGTCTTCCGTAGATTTTGTGTTGATTCGCTTTAATGACAGATGTTCTCGATATTTTCACTTATGAATGCCAATTTTTTTAATATGTACGTTGAATAGTGACTAGCAGCACGTATTAAAATTCCCATATTCGAGCAGATTCTCAAATCTAACATCTAAGATATGCACAATATTAAAGAGGGACATGACGTCAAGGCCTCTGTGGGTGACATGTTCGTCAACTATGCTAAAGCTTTTAAGAAAACTATAACTGCACAAGCAAAAAAATAAAATAAAAAGTATTTTTGCAAATTCAAAATGCAGGCAAAAAGAAATTACCATATCCGATAGTATTCGCCTGTCTATTCATTTTAATGGGAGATGTCCTCGAGCTTTCCAGTTATTAAAGCCCGTCATTTCGAAATGCACAATATTAAAGAGGGACATGACATCAAAGCCTCTATCGATGACACGTTCATGAACTATGCTGAAGCTTTTAAGAAAACTAAAACTGCACAATCAAAAAAAACAAAAAAAAAATATTTTCGCAAATTCAAAATGCAAGCAAAAAAAAATTACTAGATCCCATAATATTCACATGTCTATTCATTTTAATGGGAGATGTCCTCGAGCTTTCCAGTTATTAAAGCCCATCTTTTTGAACCTGTCTGGTCGATTTTGAAATTTGAAAGCATATTTAATGTGTATTGGGAAGCGTTGAAGGTAGCGGGGATGGAGCCCTATGTAACAGACGTTACTACTATTTTTTTGTTTTTGTTGACGAGCGTATTTAAAACGTACGTAAAGAAAAGTAATTCGAGAATGCTAGTTTTTTTGCACCATCCCTTCAAGTTCAAATACTCCGCAAGTCCGATTGTCAATTTGTATATCACAGAACTCTCCGTGCTATTTGTAGGACACGAAACAACAAAGACCGAACTTAGAACCCGCGATCCAAAAAATGCTTACTATTTTTTTGGTGTGTTTTTTGTCCACCAGGGTATGTAAAACATACGTAAAGTAAACTATTTCGAGAATGCTAAATTCTTTGGACATGATGCCCTTCAAATTAAAATAGTCCGCAAGTCCGATTGTCAATTTGTATATCGTAGAACTCTCCGATTGTCAATTTTCAACCGCCTACCCCGAGAACCCGCGATGCAAAAACTGGCTAAGTATGGGATGAGGGCTCCATCCATGCTTTATATATCTACTTTATAAAATTACATATTTCCTATGTTTAATTTATGTTGTCCAGAAAACCTATAATTTGATAAATTTCAATGTCTCATGTCCAGGAGCCCTTCTTATAAAGAAAACTAATTCGGAAATGCTAATGTATACACCATAGTTCGATACAACCTATCCGCGAAGCGGCGCCCATAAAACTGGCTATGGAACCGAACTGCGGTCGGTCGAAATGATGGCAGAACTCTCTGTGCTATTTGCAGGGCACGGAACAACATAAGCCCAATTTTCAGCCCGCTACCTTGAGAATCCTCAATCATTAACTTATGTTGTCCAGAAAACCTATAATTTCATAAATTGCATTCTCTTCTATCCAGGAGGCTTTATTTTAAAGAAAAATAATTCGGGAAAGCTAATGTATACACCGAACACGACCTGTCATAGTTCGATAGAACCTATTGGCGAAGCCGTGTCCATAAAACTAGCTAAGTATGCAACCGATGGTGGTCGGTCAAAATAACCACAGAAACACGAGAAACTAGAGTCAAACACAATTTACAATAGGAAAGTAAAATGGAGAGAACAGGTATATCTCCCACACAGCAAAAGGCATGCTCATAATTATGAAACCATAGTAACACAAAATCCATGGAAAAAGCATTGACAACTATGAAATATATTTTGAGGCCGACAAATTCTGCTTCAATGTGTAACAGATGCAATTTACATCGCCTGCAATTCTTTAGTCTGTTATTTTATCTTAATAGTATTCTACGCAAATTGCAGTGCAAAAATTCAAATTAAAATAGTCTGCAAGCCCGATTGTCAATTTGTATATCGTGGAACTCTCCGATTGTCAATTTTCGGCCGCCTACCCCGAGAATCCGCGATGCAAAAACTGTCTAAGTATGGGATGAGGGCTCTGTGCATGCTTTATATATCTACTTTATAAAATTACATATTTCCTATGTTTTATTTATGTTGTCCAGGAAACCTATAATTTGATAAATTTCAATGTCTTTTGTCCAGGAGCCCTTCTTATAAAGAAAACTAATTCGGAAATACTAATGTATACACCATAGTTCGATACAACCTATCCGTGAAGCCGCGTCCATAAAACTGGCTAAGTATGGAACCGAACTGTGGTCGATCAGAATGATCACAGAACTCTTTGTGCTATTTGCAGTGCACAGAACAACAGAAGCCCAATTTCCAGCCCGCCACCCCCAGAACCTGCGATCATTAACTTATGTTGTCCAGGAAACCTATAATTTCATAAATTGCATTATCTTCTGTCTAGGAGGCCTTCTTTTAAAGAAAACTAATTCGGGAAAGCTAATGTATACACTGAACACGACCTGTCATAGTTCAATAGAACCTATTGGCGAAGCCGCGTCCATAAAACTGGCTAAGTATGCAACCGAACGGCAGTCGGTCGGAATGACCACAAAAACGCAAGAAACTAGAGTCAAACGCAGTTTACAACAAGAAAGTAAAAGGGAGAGAACAACTATATCTCCCACACAGCAGAAGGCATTCTCATAACTATGAAACCATAATAACACAGAAGCCATGGAAAAAGCATCGACAACTATGAAATATATTTTGAGACTGACAAACTCTGCTTCAACGCGTAACAGATGCAATTTACATCGCCTGCAATTCTTTAGTCTATTATTTTATCTTAATAGTATTCTACGCAAACTGCAGTGCAAAAAAATGTAATCAGAGATCCAACTGCAAATGCAGCTTCCCAACATTGCAAACCTTGGGCAAACAAGAACAAGCACCAAATAAAAACCCAGCTAACAAGCACCAAAAGGCCCAACTGCAGGTGCAGGACCGGAACCCTACAAAGTTGAATCAAGCAACAATAAACAACATACAACAAAGAAAGAAGCAAGCAACAAAGTCGAATCAAGCAATAATAAACAACATACAACGAAGAAAGAAGCAAGCAGCAACCACTCCCCCAGGAACGGTGTTGTTCCAATTGCGATTGAAGAAACCCAAACGTGCAAACTGCAACAACATGAACACACAAGCAAGAACAACGACAACATGCAAATAAGAAATCAGTGCCATGCAAAAAAACAAGCATGGACCAGTGAACCAGCAATGTCGCTGGAGCATAGCATATAAATTTTAAAAACAGAAGAAAACGTCTTGTAACAAGCCTGTTAAGTAACCATTCAACACTACCAAGTCTGTTAGGTAAACATTTAAGTCTGTCAGAAATGCATTGTAAACATTTAAGAAAAAAATTCAATGCGGCAGGTCTCTCACGTATCCCAAATAAATAATTATATTTTTTGTAACAATAGTTCGAACATCAGAGAATGTATTGGAAAGCCAAACTTTCGATATGCCACCATATCAAACATTGCCATAAATTTACCTAGCATAAAATGCTAAACCAAACATTCGAATTAATGTTAGCATTAATCCACCTTCGACGAATGCATAACAAAATATATGATTCAAAAAGACCATATACAATCAAATACTTTGGATATGCCAACATATATAACATTGGGAATAGTGAAGCCGACAATAAGACCTCCAATCCCTTGTCCAATCATATCATGACAAATATGGTACTTTTTTTTGATAGAAAAATTGATGTTTTCAGTTTCTTGGTCCCAACAATACATCATATGAAAATATTTTTGGTCAAAGGACACACTAATATGAAGTCAACGATTTATCAATTGCTATAGTCCCTCTACACCTATGCCAGGGACTAATAACTACCTTGCTAAAGGATCCCAATAAGTTTAACAATTTTTTCTTTATGGGGGTATAAATACCCCATAAATGATGACTTTAAATGCTATAACTATTATCATGATAACATTAAATACATATAAAGGAATTTGGAAATAACATTATGTTATATGTTAACAATTATCAATTCAGATGATAAAATGGAAAATATAATTTATAATTAAACAACATTTTATATTGTATGTTTATAATTATTAATGTGATGATCAATGGAAAATGTAATTTTATTAGTTGACTCACACTTGTAACTAATAATAAAAGCACTAACATATAATTCATAGCGTTTATATATATATATATATATATAGAGAGAGAGAGAGAGAGAGAGAGAGAGAGAGAGAGAGAGAGATAAAAGAAGGGTTAGAAGTTACTGTTTAAATATTCAATGTTTTTGAATTTTTTTTTAATATGATTGGTTTTGTTAAAATTAATTAGAAATTTAAAAAAAATGTTGGAATGTATATATCACTTGGTGAGATTACACATTCGAGATGCATCAAGGATTTTTTAGGGCTCTGGATTTATTTATACATTCAAAACTACAATTTGAGTAATGGAAAATTGCAATTGCACCAATAACTGCATTAAGTGATTTAGATAGTAAATATCCACAAAAATCTAAAAATCAAATATTTAGACTTGTCCTTATTTTAATAGAAATTTATGAATAATTATTTGACTTAATATGAACAATTAAAAATTATATTTAAGTGTTACATTGTATTTTGAGAAATGTAATATGTATATAAATAAAGGAGTGAGTTGTATTGGTGAAAGCAAAGTACAACATGAATGAGTCTATAAAATTTGAGTGGACCTAATGGTTAAGAACATGTGTTTCCTCCTTGGATATCATAGATTCAAATACAAAGGGGGTAGAGTATGTATACCTTTAGAGACTTTTTTTAGTAGTCAAATCGGGAAGGGTCAAATCAGGAAGGGTCCTTGTCTCTTTTTTCCAATAGAAAATTTGCTCAAATTATATTACAGTATAATTTTTTTACATCTTCTTGTCCATAACAAGGAATCCAGTTAGAATACTAAACCAGAAATACCAAGTAGTAAAAAACAATAACTGTCTGGAAATAAATTTTCTTACTAGTCTCAGTGGACCGATATTTCAAAAAGAAATGCTACAAAAACCATAATACTAGATCAAAAGGTAAAACATCTGTACTTTTTTACCCAGATCTATATGATAAAAGTCCAAAAATAGTATAATCAGGCTCATAATACTGATATAAGGAAAATGTCAGAATAGGATGAGATGTCTTTTGGGACCTGCAGTCTCGTTTTCCCACTTGTAATATGTAATTCTGCCTTCAGGTTCATGTATAGCTCGTTTAGATAGATGATCTGCTTCCTTGTTAAATTCCCTGAAAATATGCTAGAAACTAATTTCTTGAAAGTTTTTTAATAATTCCTTTGTTATAAGCTTCCATCCTTCAATGGCGCTAGCCTGGAGTCTTCCTCTATTGTTTAACCATTCTATAACTACCTTTGATTCTCCCAGAGCCTAAAGTTTTTGAAGAGACAAATGTGTAGCCAGTGTGAGAGCTGCCCATACTCCCAATAGTTTTGCCTTTGTATTGGATCCTTCCCCACAGTTCAAAAACCATCTATAAACTGATAAATTTGGAGTTTTGATAACACCCCCGGCTCCACACTGCTTGCCACCTATTTGTGTTGCCCCATCAAAACAAACAATAGAATAATCAACATGCTGAGTAATCAAACAATCTCTTAAAGGGATATGTTTTTGTGTTGTTGGGTGTCTTTTAAGTGATCCGAGAGTCTTGATAACCATAGAGAGAATTGATGGAGAAGCATTCTTGAAGATTGCTTTGTTTCTCTCTATCCAAATATACCACCAAGTAAGGGTTGCAAGAGTAGAGGAGACAGATTTTTCCTCTGTCCAAGAAGTAAAACAATCAGATAGTGTATCCCCTTCCCAATTTTTTTTAAGCTTCTGAATAATTTTTATTCTTTCCCAGACCATTTTGGTGAAAGTGCACTGTATGAAAAGGTGGTTAATATCTTCAGTGTTATGTTTGCACAATTGACAACGGCTTGGGCCCTCCCAGCCTTTTTGTTGTAGTATATCCCAAGTTAATATTTTGTTTTTAGTTGCCAACCATATAAATAATGTGATCTTGAGTTGCAAGTCCCATTTCTAGATATTATACCTCCAGCCACCATAACCCAGGAACCTCTGGGTAGATATGAGAGCCATGTAAGAATTTTTAACTGCAAGAGACCCAGAAGTATCGCCTCTGATCCACATCAGTTCATCTTTTGTATCCTGGATAGAGGCTCCTACACTAATAAGAGGCTCCTGATCCCATTCAACTGCCAGTTCACCTGTAATACCCAACTCGTTGCTACAGATCCAGTTTTTTGTGAGGGAGAAATGATCCAAGTACTCTTTGGCTTGGGCAAGAACTGTGATCTTATTCTGCCTTAAGTGAGTGATAAGAGCATGCGAGAGAAAGGATCTATATCCCAGTCCCAAGATTTTGTCTCTGCCGAAATAAATAAGGTGGCCTGAATTTGGGATCCAGTTAAGCCAATGAGTGATCAAGTGGACCGATTTAATAAGACTGGTCCATATCCTTGATGCCACAGACTGTTTGAAGGTGGCCGACCTGAACCAATTGCTGACAGTTGTAAAGGGTAGATATTTATCCTTAATAACATTGTGCCAAATGCCATCCCGAGTTAGAACTTGCCAGAGTGTATTAGTTGTCAGAGCGTTGTTGAAATAGAATAAATTGCGGAAACCCCATCCACCAGACTTCTTTGGTCTAGATAGGGATTCCCACTTGCAGAAATGAAAATGTTGAGTTTCATTGTTACCACTCCATAGAAAATTAAACATAATTTTCTAAATCTTGTTTAAAACTGAGCATGGAATGGTCTCCAAAGACATCCAATAAACCGGTTGACTCTCCAATACCGATTTTATTAAAATATATCGACCACCCAAGGATAACCATCTATTGCACCACAATCCAATTTTTTTTTCCATCTTGGCCAACAACCAACTCCAGTCATGAGCTTTGTACAACCCAATCTTTAGATAATAACCTAGATATTTGAAACCTATATCTAGATCTATAAGTGTATAAGGGAGAAAATACTTGAATGGGGTTAGGTCCACTTCAGATAACCCCTCATAAAGAACAATTGTTTTGGAATCATTAACCTGAAGACCCGAGCTTTAAAGAACAATTTGATGAGTTTGTCAATTTCCATCCATTCTTGAAGTGTTGCATTGGTTATGATTAATACATCGTCCACGAAGAATAAGTGGAGAATTTTTATCATTATGGACACCTTAATACCTCCTAGTTTGCCTTCCCCTTTGCTTTCTTTTAATAAAAGGCTGAGACCCTCCATAACCAGAATAAATAATAAAGGGGATAAAGGACACCCTTGGTGTAAACCTCTACCACTCTTGAAAAAATATGTAGCCTCTCCATTAAGTAACACAGCAAAGGACAATGAAACAACACAACTCATAATCCACTTGGTCATCTGGATACCAAAGCCCACTTGTATTAAAATCATCCTTAATAAATCCCAATCTATGCAATCGTATGCTTTCTGCATATCCAATTTTAGAACAAGGGATTTTAATTTATTTATTTTTTACACTATGGAGGCACTCATGTGTTGTTCCAATAACATCTTGTATTTGTCTACCTTTCAAAAATCCCAACTACTCTCCTGAGAGTGATCTGGAAAGGATAGGTTTTATCCGATTATCAATGTTTTTTTAGAATAATTTGTAGCAGAGGTTACATAATGAAATAGGTCGGAAATCCCCAAAGGTAGTTGGCTTATTTGCTTTTGGTATAAGGGCTAAGAGCATAGAATTTAGGCTCCCAGTGATAAATCCTTTCAATCTCGACTCCTCAACCATACCTAAAAGGTCCTCCCCTACCAAATCAAAGAAGTGAGTGAAAAACTCGACAGTCCAGCCATCGAGCCCTGGACTTTTATCTTTTTTGAATAGAGATAATACTTCTTTCAATTCATCCAAATTAACTGGACCATGTAGTGATCTTGCCTCTTCAACATTAAGCAGTCTGGAGAATAGACCAACAACTTTGACTTGGTCATCTATGGAAGGATGGCCCGAAGCCTTGAAATTTTTTTTGAACTAATTTACTGCCTCCTCTTTTAATTCTCCCTGCCTGTGTGCATATACCCAGTTTCATCTGTGATCTCCCAAACATGTTTTCAATTCCTCCTGTGGTTGGCATAATGGTGAAAAAACTTTGTGTTGTGGTCGCCACTTTAGATCTAGATCGCCCTACTACGTTGTCTCCATTGTTCTTCATTCGCTTTTAATAGTTTATTTCTTTCTTGTTCCATATAACAAAGGTGGCTTTCCACTTCAGGAAGTGATTCACCTCCCACCATATTCATAATAGCATCTTTTATTTCAGTCTCTAACATATCTAGATGTAGCAAGTTCCTACCAATTCTTTCCTTTACCCAAAACTTAGTGTGTGTCTTCAAGTCCTTTAGTTTCCAAACGATTCTGCGTTGTCTTCCTTCTTCGAATAAAATTTTTGGATCCTTACAAACCTTATGTACTAATTCATTGTAATCCTTTTCGAGCAGCCATTGAGAGTTTAATTTGAAAGGGTAGGCTTTGTATAAAGGAGGAATCTCCAACTGCAATAAAACAGGGGCATGATCTGATATAAACGGGTACTCCACCAAGGACCTGTAGAGGCCCACACTTGTTAATAAATCTTCGGATATAAAACATCTATCAAGTCTCTTTGCAATAGAGTATGTACCAGTTCGTCCATTCCTCTAGGTAGGGAAAACATTTTCTGGTAGGATATCAATTAAATTCTTGGATTGAAATAAATCTTTGAAAAAACCAGCCAACGGTCCAGCTTGTGAGGATCCTCCCCATAACTCATCAGATGAGATAGTTAAATTCAGATCGCCAGCAATGACCAAATTTTTATATGATAAGAGACCATTGTCTGCCACCGAATTCCAAAAATTCTTTTGTTCCGAGCATGATCCATATATATTGAGCAGAGTGAGCTCCCTCTTGCTAGCAATACATCTACTTGTCAACAATATACCACCACAGGTAAGGTGAGGAACCAATTCATAAATGTTTGAGTCCTAGGTGACTAATAGACCTCCCGAAGTACCAACCAAATTTACAGCACAAGAAACCCAAGAAGGTCGGAAGAAATTCATGAAATATCTGGTTTTTTGTTCATGCACCAAGGTTTCCTATAAAAATACAATGTCCCGACAGGTTCTATCCAAAAGACGATGAACATAGGTGGATTTGAGGGTGCCCTCGACCCCTCTAAGATTTAAGGAAAGTAATAACATTACTTTGCCCTAGCCAGGGCTTTCATTGCTCTAAGTGCCCCACAGTCAGTGGTAGAGGGAAGGGTCCTTATCTCACAAACAATGAGGTCTTATACACCAATTTAATGTCTCACAAACAATGAGGTCTTATACATCAATTTAATGTCTGACAAACAAGAAGGTCTTATACACCAATTTAATGTCTCACTTAGCAATTTTCCATTTAAAATAAAATAATGAAACTTAATTATTCATTCAAATTGCAACTAATATATATATATTAATACACCATTGTTCCAGTAATAAATTCTCATCAAAACAAAATTAAAAAATAAAAAAATAAAATAAAAACAAAACAAAACAACTTGTTATTAACTTATGTACATAATATGATAGTGCATCTCTCTAATTCAATGGAAAATTGTTAATTTAAATCATAAAAATATATTATTTAATAAAATAGAGTGATTATATAAATAATAATCATAATGTATATATGACAAGATATTGCATTTAAATGGTTGAACGAAGAATTTGAAACCATGTATTCAAAATTTGATGTTTAAATTATGATTTTTTTAATAGTTAGTGTTTTATAAATTATCTTTATTTTATAGTTATTATATATCGAAATTCTTCACAACATACACTTTTTTTTTTGTAAGTGAGTGTAGGTTCTTGTATTACGAAAAGAAATTATGATACAAAAAATGGGACTCCCTGATCTACCAAAAAGGAAATCAGACCAGGGGTTTCGAAGTTGTGTTTTCTGAGATAACAGAGGGGTATGGCTGGACCGCCACCTTGGGAAACCGACCCAGACCTACCATATCCAGTTTTGGCTAAACATAAACATAATAGTAAACATACATAATACTGAAAAGAGGTTGACCCTATGCGGAGCAACATGACTTAAACATTAACTGACCAGGCGTTAGTCTAGGATGATGATATGTTTCTTTCCTTCATCCTCCCTGTTCCTGTTCTCTTCCTTCTAGACCATCATCCGAGTCTTTCTGATATGAGCTGGTGCACCATTCTGATTCGCTGGCGTGATGTCCATGTGATGGATGCAGCGCAAATATAGGTGAAATTGGCCTGCCATCCACTCTAGTTTCTCCGTTTGGTCCTGCTGGACCTCAGCTAGCCGATTTGTACCGGCTTAAAGGTTGTTGAGGTGACCCGAGATCTCTTTTAGCATTTTTTTGTGATCCCTGTCATCCTTCATGCCTGCCTCTTTCCTTTTAGAGCTCACCTTTCCTATTAGCATATTTTTTCGCCACACCATCTCCATCATTTTGTGGTAGAGGGTTTCTCTAGGCTGTGTGGCCCCTGGGTCCGTTATCCAATCTGTTTCCTAAATCAATTCCTCCCAAGCTTTGCCCTTGTGCTTGGTCTTGATATCTTTCTCCCACCTAGTTATGGTCGCTTTTCCTTTGGGTTCGACCAACGTATGAAAGGTGCCCTTGGCGACTTTGGCCGCTTGCTACATCCTTGTGATCCTCCGAGGGCTTGTCAGAGGTTCTTTCTCTAGGGGATTTCTCCTACAGTGTGTTCTCTTCATATGTACCATCTCGGCTGGTTTGTGGTAGTTTGTTTTCTGGCTTCTCCTCTTGTTCCTATCTACGCAACCCTTGTTTTGTGGCAATTCTTACAGCTATGCTCTTCCTGGATGTAAATTATTCCTGGTGCTTCTTCTCTTATGGGCTTTCCCCATCTGTGGTTTCATCTTGGCAATCGTGGTCTGTCCGTAGAGGTGACCCTTCTGGTCCTTTTTCCCCATTTTAGTATGTGTGATCATGATGGCCCTATCATAAGCTCTGCACCGACCCTTGCCCCTTCTCATTGTATGACTAACTATGCTACGACCCATACCTATTCTTGCGTGGGGTGTATCCATACTGGTCCATGGAGACACCTTTTTCCCTTCGTCATTTGCAGCCTACTGATTGTCGTCTATGATTTCCCATGAACTACCCCTGTACTTCTTCCTCTTGACAAGACCTTTGGGCCGTACCCCCATCTGTTATGTGGTCTTAGTTTGCATATTAACTGGTGGTTGAGTTTTGGGCAATCAGATTCTTCCTGGATCCTTCGGGCTCGCCAGTTGGCCTGACGCCTCCACCCTCGATGTGGTCTTCCGTACTTAAACTGTCGTCTTGATCTTTTGTCGCTATTCAGATGCAGTCTATTCTGAACTAACCATTTGGGATGTTACTCCAGGTCATGTCTAGCTCTAGTCCTTCCTTGCTAACCCCCTCATTAGCGATTCTATCCACCAGGCTATTCGCTGACCTGCGTACCCAATGCAACTCCACAGTGATCATCGTTTGCAAATGCTCCTGGATTTTTTGCAGGGAGTGTGCCAAGCGACAATGCCTCTGAATTTTGCCCATTATGGTGCCATTTTGGAGTCTCTTCATTGTGTTGATAACAAGCGTGGAGTCACCTTCCACAATGATGTTTGTCGTTCTTTCACGGTTTAGGATCTCGAGACCGATCTCCAGGGCTCTGAATTCCACGACATTGTTGGTTGAGTTTCCCATACTTCCGGCATACAACCAGATTATGTGACTGTCACTATCCCTAATTACCCCTCCCATTCCTGTCATACCCGAGTTTCCTTTTGTCGCGCCGTCGAAATTCAACTTGAGATGTCCTGCTGGAGGGGGATTCCAGTTGCGCGCTCTTATTTGGAGTTGATGCAGTCACCTTACTTGTGTGCGGTTGCACCTATATTTTAGGTGAAAGGCTTCTAGGACTCTGAAGTCTTGGCCTACTGTTTGCGCTATGCTTGTCTAGCAGTTGCGACTCTGCACCATTTCTCTTGTCAGTGAGATTATTGTTTCCTTGAGCAACCCTGCCGACCAGCTTTCATTTCTGAAGATGCGTCAGTTCCTTTCTTTCCATATAGCCAATATGATCATCCCTGGAATGAGATTCCAACATAGGTTCACCTCTTCATTTTCGTTGTAATTCTCATTCCAGGTATTGATGGTTGCACAGATGTTGCCTCGGATCCTGTTGGACTGTTGAAAGATACCTGCCACCTAGTCCCAGAGCTCTGCTATGTAGTTGCATTCATCAAGTAGATGATTCGTTGTTTCTTCCTTAGCTTGGCAGAGGTGGCATCGTGATGGGCCTATGAATCCCCTTTTCCTTAAGTTTTCCCAAGTTAGAATTCGATTGTGCAGAACTAACCATTGGAAAATTTTTATTTTTGGCCATTGAGGGCTGCTCCAAAGCCTACACCATTGTTGCGTTGGGTCTTCTTGACCCTGGTCCATGATGTAATGTCAGACTTCTTTCAGGTTGAATTCCCTGCCATTTTTTTGGCCCCAACTTAATTGGTCCTCTTCTTCTAAGATCACAATTCTCCTTTTCCCCAGTTCCTCCTCCACCTCTTTCACGATTGTTGCGGTCCGGTCTCTGTTGTGCGAACTGAGATTGTCCCATATTCTCCATCTGTTGCACTCTGTTTATTGTTTCCAATAGTGGTAGACTTTTGTTTTGCCTTGCGCTGTCATGTCCTGTTGAAGTTCCTCCATGTCCTGATTTTCCATTTTGGGTTCCTATTGCCAAGCGTCTTCCCAAAATCCGGTTGTTTTACCATTCTGCACTTCCCAAAAGATGTGTGTTTGGATCCAGGTTTTGTTGTGCCAAGCTAGATTCCAAATGGTTGATCCCTCCCTGGTGACCCTAAAGCGAATTCGGTTCTGGTCGTTTATGGTTGGGGCATACTTGGCCTTCCAAAAGGTTACCCATGGCGTAGAAGTTTCTTTTACCCAACGCCGCTAGAGTTTCACCTCATAGACTTCGTTGGTTACTTACGGGGCTTGTAGCCCCATGCCTCCTTTACTTTTTGGTTTGCAGACCTTCTCCCAAGCCACCAGGGCCCATTTTTTCTTTGTTTCTGCTCCTCACCATAGGAAATCCCTTTGGATGGTTCTTATTTTTTGTAGTATCCATTTGGGGGTGGGGAATACAAACATCATATAGGTTGGAATTGCTTGTAGAACCGTCTTGGTTAGTACGAGTCTCCCCGCTAAGTTGAGGGATCTATATGTCCAGTTTTTCACCCTCTCCTATAACTTGTTGATCACTCCTTCTCAGGTTGCCAATTTGTATGCTCTATCTGTCAGGGGGATGCCCAAGTATTTGGTTGGGAGGGTTTTGCGTTCAAAACCCAAAATGATTGTCAGGTTTCATTGGATTGCAGGGTTGGTGTTGAAGAAATATATCATAGATTTGGAGTGATTGATCTCGACTCCCGAGGCTTCCCCAAACTCTTCTAAGATTCTTTTATAGGATTTTGCTTCTTTGATCGTGGGTATGCCATGGAGTAAGGTGTCATCCACGAACTGTTGGTGAGTGAAAGTAGAACAATTTTCAAAAGGTTTGATGCCTGTTATTTCTCCTGCTGTTGTTGCACTCTTTATGCTTCGATTGAGACCTTCCATCATCAGAATGAACAGGAAGGGGGAAAGTGAGTCTCCTTGTCTAATGCCTCTCGTGGGCCAGAAAGGTTTGGCTGGGGCTCCATTTACTAGGAGCGAGTAGCTTCTTGTTGAGACTAGACTGACAATCCAACTGATCCAGTGTTGTGTGAA
The DNA here is from genome assembly GCA_010110895.2 of Picea sitchensis. Taxonomy (NCBI): domain Eukaryota; kingdom Viridiplantae; phylum Streptophyta; class Pinopsida; order Pinales; family Pinaceae; genus Picea; species Picea sitchensis. Next base: position 93,839 of record SNQJ01S0000790.1, on the reverse strand, counting down.
ACCAAAGGCTTATAGAGTCTTGACCATGTAGTGCTAGCTAATTTTGTCATAGGCTTTTGCTAGGTCAAGTTGTATTATCATCCCCCCTCTCCTTTGGATTTTCAAGGTGTGGATTAGCTCATGGGCATGGATGATGTTGTCTATTATTTGTCTTCCTTCCACGAAACCCACATGTTCTTGAGAGATCGGTGTGGGTAGGAGGGGTTTTAGTCTATTGGCTACGACTTTGGAAATTATCTTGTAAACCACATTGCATAGAGCTATGGGTCTGTACCGATCAGGTGTCTCAGCTTCATTTTCTTTGGGTATTAGGGTAATCATTGCAACATTTAATGCTTTTAGAACGGAGGATGATTGTCTGGAGTCCTCCACTACCTTATAAATCTCATGTTTGACCACTTCCCAACAGGCTTTGAAAAATTCCACTGTGAAGCCATCTGGACTTGGGGATTTTCCGTTGGGCATCTCTTGGATTACTTGGTCAATTTTCTCCCTAGCGTTGGGTTTATTTAGGTTGTTATTTTGCTCCTCAATGACTAGCTGGGGGATGTGTTGAGTTATCCTTTGGATTGCCTCCATTCGGTCTTTGTTGGGTTCCTGGGTTATCCCATGGAAGTGATTTACTAGAGTGTTTTCTATCTCCTTGTGGGATTCTCGCACTATCCCATCCTGATCCTTGATTTTCAGGATTTTATCGTGGGATCTTCTGGCAATGGTTGTTCTGTGGAAGAACTTGGTGTTCCACTCTCCCTCCCTTAGCCATATGATTCGAGACTTTTGTCGCCAAAGGATTTCTTCCTATCAACATCTAGTTTCCCATTCCTGGGTCATCTGGGTCTCTTCCTTTTTTCTTTCCTCTGTGTAGCCCTCTGCTATACATACTTCCTGGTTTTCCTCATTCTGTCTTCAATATTTTTTTCTCTTGATTTATATTTCCGAAGATTTCCTTGTTCCACTCCTTGAGCTTATATTTGATATACTTTAGTTTCTTGTAGAGTTTGAACATTCTTGTCCCTTGTTCCAGTTGTTCCTCCCGCCACCACTGTTTAATGTTCTCCTTGAAAGTGGGGTGCTCAATCCAGAATTTCTCGAATATGAAGGGTCTATTCTTTAGCGTGGTTTGGAAGTCTGCTTCCAGTTGGACTGGCCAATGGTCTGACCCGCCCCATGGGAGGATGCTGCAGTCTAAGCTTAACCCCCGCAGAATGATTGACTCCGACACCAAGAATCTGTCCAGTCTTGCCGCTACCTGATGTTGATTCATTCATTTGTTGTTCCAGGTGAACTATCCATTAGTGGTTTTAATGTCCACCATCTCCGTTGTATCTATGAACGTTGTGAAATATTTTGCATCTCTATCCAATCTTCTTGTGCCTCTTTTTTTCTCCGCCATTGTCGTGATGATGTTGAAGTCTCTTGCCAGGATCTAGTGGAGGTTGTTGGATCGGGTTTTTAGGTCTTCTAGGTCTAGAAGCATTCTTCTCTTTTCCTCTAGTAGCTGGGGTCCATACACATTAATGCATAAAATTACCTCTGCATTTCCAATGATTTTCATGCTAACCGAGAGTGTGTGCCTAGTAGCTTCAGTTGCTATTAGGTTCATCACTTGTGGGTTCCACAAGGTGAGAATACCTTATGTCGTTTGTTGTCCTTCGACAACCATCACCTTGCACTTGCTACATTGTTTTTTGTTGATTGTTTCCATTCTGTCTGCAGTACATTTTGTTTCTTGGATGAAACAGAGGTCTGCTTGTTCCTTTCTAAGTCTATTTTTAAGGATTCTCTGCTTTCTTGGACTGCTTAGGCCTCTTATATTCCATGTTATAATCTTCATTTAAACATGCGGGGGGGAGTTGGGAAAGAAATTTTTGATCTTACCTGATTTTATCAGCAAAGCTCCTAGTTCCTCTAAGGCTACGCTATTTGATTTCCTGCCTTTTTTCCTTCTCGTTTGCTTGGGGGAGAGCTGCGGTTGTCCCTCGCCTGCTTTGATTCCTAGGTGTCCTATATCCTCGTGTGTGCGCTTGAGCCCACTAGATTTGGCTTCCTCTCTTAGGAGGAATAGTTATTGGACGCGATCCAGTTGTTCCACTGGTACATTGTTTACGCCTTGCCTTTTCCATTGCTCCAATATGTTCGAGAGATCTATCCCTTCCCTTTCCACCAGGTCTCTGAGATCAGGATCTTCCATACCTACCTCGCTTGGATTCATTTCCGCGTCTCTGTCTGTTTCCTGCATGGGGGTGTTGGCATCTCTGGTTTCTCCGTCCATAGCAGTTGTGCTACTCCCCTGTTCCTTCTTATTACTTGTGCTATCTGTGGGCTCATTTGTTGCTTGTTCTCTAGCTTCTTTAGCTTTTGTCATTTCCTTTCCTCCTTCCATTCTATTCTTGGCCTCTGGATTTCTCCCTGTTGGGGTTTTACTTTGTTTCTTGTTATCTCTGTTACTGTGGTTCAGTTTTATAAAACCTTCCTCATCTAGTTGTGGTTTGGTGCATTCCGCTTCTTGTTTTTTATTGAGAGGACATTCTCTGATTAGGTGTCCATGTTTGTGACACCGTCTGCATCTAAAAGGGATCTGATCGTAGTCAATGTTTTGTATCCACTCCTCATCTCTAAATTCCAGACTTATGGCTTATGGGAGCGCTCCTGACACATCCATCTCTATGCAGATTCTTGCATAGGATGTATATCGCCCTTTTAGGGTGGCTTCTGATGTCTTCACATATTTTGCCAGTTTGTTCCCTATTGCTTCGAAGGTGGAAGGTAGCCAGTAATATAACGACATGGAGTAAAGTTTCAGCCAGACAGGTACATTTTTGAAAGTTTCTTTTTCTGGAGAGAAGTTTTCCTTCCATGGCCGCATGTACAGTCCTACTGAGGCATGGAAGTATGGCCCCCCTTCAAAGACCTTATCCATGTCTTCCATGTTCATGAATATTGCTGTGAAGAAACCTTTCGAGCCCAGATGGAGTTCCACTTCTCCGCTTGGCTTCCACTGATATTTGATCCAGTTGCGCAACGTTCTTTCTGTGGGCCACAGACCCATAAACTTGTAGATCAACGCATGCGTCTTCATCTGGTCCCTGTAGACTTGCATTTGCAGATCCTCCATAATCACCTTGGGTATCATTGTTGTTTTGGGTTTACACGACTTGCGCCCTTCTGTCCCATTGGGGCTCATTGTTTCTTGCGTAGCATTCTAGGGTTCTCTGGTTTCTTCCCCCATGCATTCGTTTTTTCCCTGATTCCTTTCCTGATTCTTTTCTAGTTGTGATCTCGAGGTGCTTGTCATTGGTGCCTTGAAACCTACGCCTCTTGGGCCTTTCCCCCTGTCCACCACTACCTGTTTGTAATAGGGGGTTCCATTACCACCCCCTTTGGTGCTCATGTCGTCCTCTGTTGTGCCCGCGACTGCCAAACCCTTGCTTGCAATTGCTCCAAACCCTAGCAGTCCACTCCTAAGGTATACAAGCTTGACCCAGTTAAGCTTTGTTCCGCGAATAGACCACGTCCTTGCTTGGGTTTGATCACAAGACTTGACCTTCCTTGCAAGAACGACTTTACCATCCAGCCGCCTCCGCCAACCTTTCTTCACAACATACACTTACTTATATTTTTATTTTTAAATATCTTAATTTAAGACATGTATTAATGTTAAATTTAATTATGATATATGATAAAATGTGATAATCACATGGTTTATATGATTGCTTTTGGTTAGTTAATTACAACTCCTATGTGTTTGTCCTTATGGTTATTGGCCCTTTATATTGCCTTATTAAATATAAGGCAAATGTGGTAGGGCTAAAGTTTATTGGAGATGATTACATTTAATTGAGTCAAGTATCCATTGAAATATAGAGAGAGCGCCTTGAGGGTTAGTTCAAATGGGAGCTAGATCTGAGATTTCTCCTCAATGATATCGTTTGGGGGTTTGGCTATCCATTTACCATCCATGAAATGTGGGGAAGTATTCAGAGGGTTTTCTTGGATTTCTACTTTATTTTATTTATTTATTTTTATTTATTGAGTTGTGAGACTACAACCACCCTACATCCATCTTTGAGTTTTAAATTTTATTGAATTGTGAAACTACAACCATCCTATATCCATCTTAAATGAAATTTACACCTCAAAGAATTTGATCCCTTTCTAATGTTAACATCAATTTACAGTGACTATATTCATGTTGTAATACACATGTACTTTATTATATTTTACAACAATGATTATGTTGGAAGTAATTATATAAAACACTTTATTTTTTTATTGCTATAAAGTTATATATTTTTTATCAATTAGATTTAACTAGAGTGATTACTAAAGAGAAATTGTATCTTCCTCACCAAATAATATTGTCCTTGAGGTGTGTGGTTACATGTGTATGTATATATCTTTTTATGAAATATAAATGGTTTAAATTATAATCCAATATATAAATAGTATTTACCTTGACTAATTATTAATTATGTGAAGACTAATTAATTATATATAATTTTTTTTTTTTTAATTACAAATGTTAATAAGTGGAGGTTTAAAAGATTTAGTTAAAAATGTTTAGATTACATCATTTTAATTTTAAGGTAGTTATTAAAATTCAACTAAATTATTTGTATTTATGATTTTGGTAAATGTGTGATTGACTATCTTATGTTGGATATTTTATCATTCAACTAGATTGTAAATTTAGTATTTAAGTGATCATGAGCTTGACTCTAATCATAAGTTTTTAATTTAAAATATAAATATTAATTTGCATAAAAAATTTATAGATACTAGTTTTAAGAAACTTATAGATAATGGTTTTAATAATGAAAAAAAATTATATAAAAAAAAGTAAATTATTTTCTAAAAAAAAATTAGAGAAGGAATTAAAAATCAAGCTAGTAAAGTGGTTTTTGTTTTAAGAAACTTATAGATAATGGTTTTAATAATGAAAAAAAATTATATAAAAAAAAGTAAATTATTTTCTAAAAAAAAATTAGAGAAGGAATTAAAAATCAAGCTAGTAAAGTGGTTTTTGAAACTATCATTCAACATTAGACAATCTAACTACTCATAGGATTATTAAAAAGAAGTGTCTAATAAAATCACTCTCCTTTATTGGCTTTAAGAAAGCTTTTGGAATAATAATTAGAAATAGGCTATGAAAGATATTGGAAGATCTAAAGGTCCATTTTTAGGTGAAGGGATGGTGCGATAAGGTTGTATGCAAATGCAATTGCTGAGTTTAAGAACAATAAAGTCTGGTTAAAAGAAATTTAAATTGTATTATAGGTGTTAAGCAAGGATGTCCTTTTCCCCCTGTGTTTTTAGGCATTTATATAGACAACTTAAAGGTATGTCTAGGGAAAAGTTGGTTGCCATGAGACTGCTTTAGTTGCAATAGTTATCATTCTTCTTTACGTAGATGAGATTGAAACTTAAAATTCTCAAAGATTGTTATGCTAGTTATGGGATGTTAGTAAATACTAATAAGAGATTGCAATAGTTATCATTCTTCTTCTTTACGTAGATGATATTGAAACTTAAAATTCTCAAAGATTGGTATGCTAGTTATGGGATGTTAGTAAACACTAATAAGAGATTGCAATAGTTATCATTCTTCTTCTTTACGTAGATGATATTGAAACTTAAAATTCTCAAAGATTGTTATGCTAGTTGTGGGATGTTAGTAAACACTAATAAGACAAAAGTTATGATCATCAAATTTAAGCAAATCACCTACCATAATTTTGTGTATGGCAATAACAATTTGGAGAAAGTTATTTTCTAAAAATATCTTTATCTTAAGGTTAACATTCATGATCACAATCTCAATTGAAACTATAGTGTGGAAAAAAGAATTAATAGAAGTTGGAAAACTTATTTTAATCTTGAAAATATTAAATAAATAAAATTTTGTTTTAGAGAAAACATAAATATTCTATTTTATACACTTTTTATTTTGATAGTCTTATATAATTCCAAAAAGTGAAATAGTAATATTTTTAAAAAAATTAAAAAAAATAAAAAATCAAACAAATCCAAAAATATTTTATAATTAATAATATTGAAATTAAACACAATACTTCCGATATAATTTTTCTGTTTCCAACCATTAAAAACAAAACTATGATCCGATATTTAATATACACACATAAATTAATCAACATAAACATTGAGAAGCTTCTCAACAATGTTTTAATTACTAATAAAAATCACTCAATACTTCATCACTTTTTTTATTATAAAATGGTATCTTAAAACAAAATAATTAGTTGTCACATTTTTTTTCACGCTACATAAAACAAAATTTATTTATAATCCCTATAAGAATGACGTATTCAACCGACTTTATACCACTAACCCATAATTCGACCTACATTTTATTTTATTGTGAAAAGTGTGGCGCTGTATTCAACCGACCGACTTTATAGCACCTCTTTTTTTTTTAAATAGAAAAATATCTCAAAATTATATTGTGATATAATTTTATTTACACAACAATCGATTCTAAGCCATATAATATGGACTACTCTTGAATCTAAAGTATGAATCTCAATTTTTAACACAAAAATAGTTGAAATTGTTCCAGAAAAACAACGGTATCGAAGAAAAGAAGAATTCAACAATAAGATCTAAACTTAGTCAAAAGCTCCGCTACAAATCTTAGCCCCATAGCCAGCTTAAGGTTCAAAAATGTTAAGGTGAGATGATGACTTTCAGTCCCATTTTCCCAGTGAAAAAAGTACAATCTGCCTTTAGGTTCCTTGAGTGCCCTCTTTGAAAGTATATCGGCCTCTTTGTTGTGATCCCTGTAGATGTGCTGAAAACTTATGTCTTTAAAGGAAGTGGCCAATTCTTTTGTTTTAAGTTTCCAGCCTTCGATGTTCATCGCATGAAGCTGACCCTTTTGATTTATACAATCGACTATTACCTTTGAGTCTCCCAAGACTTGAAGTTTTTCGATCGACCAATGAATAGCCAAAGTGAGTGTCGCCCACAATCACATGAGCTCCGCCTTGGTATTAGTTCCAGCTCCGCAATTTATGTACCATTTAATCACCTTTGATGTCTGAGTCTTTATGATGCCTCCCGCTTCGCAACACTCGCCATTTGAAAGGGCTGCCCCATCAAAGCAAGCTATTGTGAAACCCTCAAACTGCATAATGTTACAAGCTCTGATTGGTTTAAATTTGTGTGTTGATGGCCACCAAGAGTAAGAACCAGAAATCCTATGCAGCACTGCAATATGAGAGGGAGATCGCTCCTAAAAAATAGTCTGGTTCCTCTCTAACCAAATGTGCCAACACGTCGTCACTGCCAAACTGAATGGATTGATTTATCCTTTAACCAACTATTAAATCATTCCATGACAATAATACCTTCCCACTTTAATTTTAAACGATAGAAATTGTATAAGCATGTCCACACCGCCTTTGAGAAAGAGTAGTGGATGAGGACACGGTCGATGTCCTCGGTATTACAGTTACAAAGTTGGCATACCCCCAGACCCTCCCAACCTTTTTTCTAAAGCGAATCCCAAGCGAGCTCTTTATGGTTTGCAACAAACCACAAGAACAACTTGATTTTTAATTGAATCTTCCATTTCCATAGATTTTGAATCCATCCACTAACAATTGGGAAGTCGAGAGAGTTAATCAGTGCCTTGTAGATGTTCTTGACTGAAATAATGCTTGAGGAATCGCCCCCGGTCCACACCAAAGTATCTGCCGTATTCCTTAGCAGGACGTCTGCTCCTCTTAATGCTACACAGTAATGTTGCCACTCCACTGCTAAAACTCCAGTGAGACCGAGCAAATCACTACATAACCACTTTTCAGGAAAAGAAGTCATGCTGGTAGGGTCTCTCAAATGCGCTAAGACCGTGTACTGTTTAATTCTCAGATGCGATAGCAAGGGTTCCGAGAGAAGGGATCGGTTCTCCATGCCGATGATCTTGTCTCTACCTATAGAAATTTGTTGGCCTGAGCTCGGGCACCATCTCAGCCAGTGAAGAACCATGTGTATATTGCTAGTGAGACTAGTCCAAATGCTGGAAGCCGCACACTGCTTGTGGGATGATCTGCGAAGCTAGTTAACCACCGATGAGTTGCCTAAATATTTGTCCAAAATAGTTCTGTTCCATAAGCCCTCATGAGTCAATGACTACCAGAGAGTGCTAGCGAGTAACACCAAATTGAATAATGGGAGATTTCAAAGCCCCCAACCTCCACGATTCCTTGGTTTTGACAATATGTCCCATCTGCAAAGATGGAACTATTGCTTATCGTTGTTCCCATTCCACAAGAAATCAAACATCAATTTACGGATTTTAATTAGAATTTGGCGTGGAATAATCTCCATGGACATCCAAAAGACCGATTGGCTCTCCAGCACAGCTTTGACCAGAATAAATCGACCTCCCAACGATAGCCAATTGTTACACCATAGCCCAATTTTCTTTTCCAGTTTTTCCACCAGCCAATACCAATCTGCGGTTTTAGAGGCACCATGCTTTAGGTAGTATCCGAGATACTTGAAACCCGAATTTAGCCCGACAAAGGAGAAGGGGATAACATCTTTTAAAGGACTGAGCTCCGCCTCCTCTAAACCCCAGTAGTGGACAATTGTTTTAGTATTGTTAATGCATAGACTCGATACCAAACAATATACCTTAAGGATATCAGTGATCACTTTCCACTCTGAAAGATTTTCCTTTGACATTATCAGTACATCATCAACAAACAAAATATGTACAATCTTTATTAGTTTAGATACCTTTATACCTGTGATTTTTCCCTCAGAGATGCTCCTTGAAAACATTAGAATGAGTCCTTCCATAATCATAATAAATAAATACGAGGATAATAGGCATCCCTGACAAAGTCCCCTCCCACTCTTGAAATAATCCATCGCCTCACCATTTATCAGCACAACAAAACTGGAACTAGTAACACAACACATGATCCAATCCGTCAGTTGTATGTCGAAACCCACTGTGAGTAAAGTCAGTCTTAGGTACTCCCAGTCTATGCTGTCATAGGATTTCTTTAGATCTAGTTTCATCACCAAAGACTTAATATTCTTTTTTTTTATGATGTGCAGACTTTCGTGGGCTGTTCCAAGAGCATCCTGAATTCTCCTACCCTATAGGAAGCCCAATTGTTTGGCTGAAAGAAATCTTGATCCTATTTGCGATTACTTTGGAAATCACCTTGTAAACAAGATTACATAAGGAGATTGGCCGGAAGTCATCAAAAGTGACAGGCTTGTTTGCCTTCGGGATAAGCACCAGAAAAGTAGAATTTATGCCTCCACATAGGTGACCCTTCCTCCTCGAGTCCTCCACCATCTCAAGTAGATCACCACCCACAAGATCAAAGAAGAAAGTAAAAAATTCTACTGACCAACCGTCAGGACCCGAGCTCTTTTCTTTTTTGAAGATTGCTAGTACTGATTTTAATTCCTCCAAAGTGACTAGTTTGTAAAGGGTCTCCACTTCCTCCTCGTCTACCATCTTCAGATAAAGACTTGCAATGATGACCATGTTGTTTAAGTTAATCCTTTCTTTGGCTTCAAAAAAATGTTTGAAATAATTGACAACCTCTGCCTTAATCGCCCCCTGATCAGATAAATGGACTCCACTGTCATTGATGATCTCCTACACATGTTTTCTGTTCTTGTTAAAGCTATCCATCTTGTGGAAATATTTGGTGTTGTTATCGCCACTTGTTATCCAAGTAACCCTGCTACGAATTCTCCAAATCTCCTCCTCCCTGCGCAGTGAATTATTCCTGTTGTTTTCCAGCTCACGAAGATGCCTTTCCTCCTCCAGAGAAATGGGATTCTCAACATTTTTTAAAAGGTACTGCTTGATCTCTGCTTTCATATTGTCCATGAGTACCTTCTCACGAGCCTTGACTTCTTTGTTCCATATTTTTGTTTGAGTTTTGAGTTCTTTTAACTTCCAAACAAGTTGCAATTGTTTATCACCCTCCAACAGAAACCGAGGATCATTCCAAACTAGATGGACCAAATTTATAAAATTAATTTCCTGCAGCCATAGCACATTGAATTTAAAGGGCAAATTCTTGAAGAATGACGAAATCTCCAGTTCAATAAGGATAGGAGCATGATCTAAGACATAGGGATACTCCACTCATGATTTGGATAAGCCTTTTGTCGACAATAAACCTTCATAAATTAAACACCTGTCAAGTCTTCTGGCAATATCATCATGACCAGATGTGCCATTTCGCCAGGTTGGGACCAATTTAGTTGGCTTTACATCAATCAACTTCTTTGATAAAAATAAATCCCTGTAGAAATCCATGGTTTGACCAGGTACAAACGAGCCCCCCCCAGTTCTCCTCTGAGGATAACATGATGTTTAGGTCTCTGGCCACAATTAAATTATTGATGGAAAGGATGTCGCTATTAGCCAAAGTTCTCCAGAAGTGCTTTTGATCTTGACACGACCCATATACATTTAGTAGGGCAACCTCCTTTTGAGTAGATACACATTTACTTGTTAATAAAATACCCTCGACGGTGAGGAAGGAGGCCAAGTCATATAAATTCGGGTCCCAAGAAGCAAGTAATCCACCAGAATTCCTGATGGAATTTACAGCAGTCGACACCCAAGAAGGGCAAAGAAGATGCAAAATATCTCTGGCTTTCTGTTCAGTTGAGAGAGTCTCTTGAAGAAAAACTATGTCAGGACGAGTCCATTCCATAAGTCTACGGAACGAGGCAGCTTTGAGGGTGCCTCTAATCCCCTGAATATTCAAAGAAAGCAGTAACATCACTTTTCCCTTGCAAGGGCCTTCATTGCTCTAAGGGCCCCACTGTCCAGGGAAGGGAGAACGATATCATCAGTCTGTTTATTGTGACCCATCAATTTCTTAAGAGAACTTCGGGTTTTGATAGGGGAAAGTTCGGTTCCAATACCATGAGACCAAGCATAGGCCTTACCCCCTTTGCCAAGAATGTGAGAGAAGGTGGAACTGGTTTCCTCACTAGAATCAATGGTAGCCTTTCCTAGATAGATAGGCAATGACACACGATCAAGGGGGTTCTTGATATAGGGTATTAAGGTATCTAGAACAACACATAGGTTTGAGTCTGCCTCCTCTGCCTCTTTGTAGCCTGGTACATTTAGAGGAGAGTGGATAGGGTCAGGAGGAGGGGAAGGAGGTCGAGAAGGTCCAAACAGAGAGGGATTCAGAGACAGGCCTGAAGGGTGAGAAGAGAAGGGAAAATGGGAGTCTACAAGTGTGCGACCCACCGTGGGAAAACTACAAGAAGGAGAAGTCGTAGGAATGCAAGGAGAGGGAGAAGGGGGGGGGATCAAAGTAAACATGTTTTGAGGGCCCCTCATCGAAGAAATATTAGAAGATAACCATACTGAGTTGTTTATAGTCTCCTTCTCCCTAAGGGACAAAGAATTATATAAGGATGGGCACAAACTTTGTAACTTACCAGATAAAGTAGAACCTGTCTCTTGATCAAAGGTAGAAGAGACTCCTAAAGAGTAAACCTAGTTGCCCATAGAGACATCTTCTTCCATGTACTCAGGTGGATTCCATTGTAAATCAGCTTCATTAGAAAAGACATCCTCATCCTTCCCAGTACAATCACGTCGAAGGTGCCCTATTTGACGACAAAGGTTGCATCGAAAGGGAAACCCAAGATAGTCGAGTGGCTGAGAAATCCTACGCCCACACCACTCTATCTCAATAGTTTATGGTAAACCATAGTAAATGTTGATCTCCACTAAAACTCTACCCATTTTTTGCACAGGAGCAATGAATGACTTGGAATCTAGAGCAATAAATTTTCCAAGGGAGTCATTGATGGCTCACAAAGCTCCTTCATTCCAAAGGTACAACGGGAGACCTGGTAAAAGAACCCAAAGATGCCTAAACTAAAAGTAGTCTGTATCTGGATTAAATGCGATCCTCCACCGTTTTAGCATTAGACTACTTCCTCCAAACACCCATAACGAGCTCAGTAAAAGGGAAGCATCCTCCAGAGAATTGTAGATAAAACCGAGCCACCCTTTGGTAAGATAGATAACCTCAGGAGAATAACCAATGAGTGGTAACCACTGAGTATTTATCCAAACCTCTAGAGAATATTTACTAAGATAACTATAAGAAATCCTGCCAATTAGACCACAGAGCGACAGTTTGCAGGTTTCTTCTAAACCCACATCATTCCCTAATACCATTCTTTTAGCTTCCTGTTAGCTTTCCACTGATTCCTTTGAAAGTTGATGGGTGGCTTCAGGTTATGAGGAATCCATTGTCCTCCCAGAGCAGTAGACCCTTTTAAAACTCCTGGGAGAGAAATCGACAGAGGTCCAGAACAAGGGCTACCAGGTGAAGGGGTGTCAAGAGGCGAGGTTCTTGTACTGTGAAGAGGTAAAGATGAAGAGCTACCAAGTAATCTAGTGGGAAGGTTTGTCTTGTAAGTATTTGTCGGATGTAACAATGGCCCACTCCCCAAGTCACCTGCCTTGTCAAATAACCCCACTTGTCTCCAAGTCACCTCGTCATCTAGGTTCATGAAAGTCTTGACATTTCTTTCCAAATCATTAATGGAGACAGAACCCATTTATACCACCAGTATACCACCTACCACAAATCTACAGAGCACTGACAAGATCTTAGTTCCCCAGAGAGGAAAAGTTCTCAGATGGGCCCGCGAACCAAGGATACAAACCGCTACAGTCACGGCGCAAGCGATAAGAAAAAAGTAGGGGAGAAAAAACAAACAAGGAAAGGGAGACACAACTTGTAGATAAGAGATAATAGATAAATGAAATAAGTCGGAAAAAATAACTGCCACTTCAATCATAACATAGTCTGTAGTTACCGAACATTCTCAGTCTAAACCCGAAGCAAAAACAAGCCACAGTCAGGATCCATATTTGAAATAGTTATTTCGGCCCAAATCTCCCTCGGCTCCATCTTCACTTTCGTCGTCTTTCCTTCCCTTTGCTCTCACTTCACTTTATAGCACTAACCTATGTATAACCTATGTATTATCAATGTTAAGGGAATTCAACCTACATTTTATTTTATTGTGAAAAGTGTGGAGCTTTACTTTTAATTGACAATTGAATTTTTTTTTTTTTAAATAATAATGTTAATTTATATTTTTTGATTTAAGGTTTATAATAATAATAATAATAATAATAATTCATTTTTAAGGTCACACTAAGCTATACATGAAATTGGTGTATGAGACTTCCTTGTTTGTGGGATAAGAGATCTGCTCGATGCAGTGATTTGACTGCTAAAGTCTACGGAAGTATACATACCCTACCCCCTTCTGAATTTGAAAATGAGACCTCTAAAAATGAAACACATGCTCTTAAAAGTTATATATAATGTAATTAATTTAAGATTATTTTCTCATGTAATATAATTAATTTAGGATTATTTTTTCATGTAATATAATTAATTTAAGATTTTTTTTTCATCATATTATATTAAGAAAGATTGTAGTCTAAACATTTTATAAATTTGTTTTTTCAAATTATTAAAAATAAAGTAAAGATATATTAGTTATTTTAACTTGAAATGATAGCACACCTTATATAAATTTGTTTTTTCAAATTATTAAAAATAAAGTAAAGATATATTAGTTATTTTAACTTGAAATGATAGCACACCTTACATTTTTAATGAARTGACATGAAAAGAAAAGGTGGTATATACTTTCTTCATGTTCTCTACATAAAACACATATCTCAATTCATTGCCATGATCTTCAACTCATTGCCATGATCTCCTTTGAATGTTGTTATAAATTAGTAACCTACTTTTGAGTATTAACCACAATAAAATCCTAGATTTTAGAGGAGCTTTTAATGTCCATCATAAGTGTCATCTCTATTTTTCCTTTTCATCTCCAAAATAATGCATGGAGACTTTGTAAACTAGGTTAACCTTATATGTTCCTCCTACTATTTAGGTTCGCAAGCCATAAAGTGTTAGATGCTCCCCGAGTCTTAACATGGCCTCTATAAAACATGAATTATATTTCATCGATTCTTCTCCCCAAACACCTTTAATGCCCAACTAATGTGTTTTCTTCCACCCTATTGCTCATATGCCTCCTACTTCGTTATGATATACATATGTTAAGTAGAATATTCCCCTTGAGTGGAAATGATTGGTAAGGTCCTTAGATAATCGTGTTTTCCCCCTTTAAGAAGTTGAATCCTCTCTAACCTTTTGATCATTCCCAACATTCCATCCTACGTGGTCCCCTATGATGGAAAATGCTCCAATCATTGCTCTCTAGGATATGGACCCTTCATTGGCCTTTTAATTGGCATTATGATTTATTCTTCAATTCTAAGAGGGTTTATATATTTCTCTATCATTATTTTTTTTTCCAAAGGTCGTTTATTGGTACCATTCTATAAATCCCTTAAGTTGCCAATGCCTAGAAATGAGTTAGGTATTTTAGACCCTAACCCTCATTAGTGGAATGTTGACGATATCCTTCTTACCAAATTAGAGGTACTTGAAACCTTTCTTTTTAATCTTGTTCAATATACTCTTTGAGATGATTGCCATAGTCATCCAATATACTGGTGTATTTTTAATCGCTTCTTATTAGGGTTAGTTTACCCCCATGGATAACCATCAGTTCCACCAAGAGTTAATTCTCTTTTCAACCCTCTTACACTTCCAAATCTAACACTTTAAGGAATAGTCATTTTCCTTTAGTTGAAAACCAAGATATTTCATGTTGTCTTCAAACAATTTTAATGGAAAGGGTGGAATTGTCTTAATGCAATCAATTAGTAGCTCCTTTAAACTTATAAAAAGTTAGGCTGGACTTTTGAAAAGTTATTTTCATGCTTGTCGCAAAGCTAAAAAGGTGGATATCCTTGTCCAAAATCCCATATTATATTGCAATATCATTTTGTAAGAGTAACATATCACCCACAAACAATAAGTGTGTAATCGTGAGGTCCTCAGAAATTTTGAGTTCCTTAAGTTAGACCTTCTTCTTTCAATTTCTCAATAGTCTTCTTAAACCCTAAAGGAAAAATAGGAGGGAAATAGGGCATCCTTTCCTAATCCCACTTACAAGTTTAAATAATTTATAAGCCACCCCATTTATCAGAACTATAGAAGAGATAATAGAGTAGAACTCATTTATCCAATTTATCACCAAAATGCTAAATCCAATATGAATCATGATTAATCTCAAGTAGGCCCACCTCACACAACCATGTGCCTTGGATAGATCCAATGTGATGATGAATGAAGGCATCATTGTCTTCTTGATAGAATGCAAATATTCTTAAGCTACTCCCATAGCATCAAAAATCAGATAAGTTTTCTCATATACTCCCCCCACAAAATATGAGGGTGGGGGTGGGGGGAGTATATGAGAAAACTTAAATAAGTTTTCTCATATACTCCCCCCACAAATAAGTTTTCTCAAAAATCAATTTCTCTTCTAAAAACCCAAAATGTACCTTTGTAATATTTTTTATGATATTGGCTTGAGTCTCTTAGCAATTATTTTAATATGATCCTTGTAAATCTTGTCAAATAATGAAATCAATATGAATAAATCAAAAGGAGGGTTATCTAATTTTTGGTTTGCTTTGAATGTTGAGTTGAAATGACCCAATATTTTTCCTATCCCCCCTGGATTTCTCAAAAACATGAAGGAGATCTTAAGTCAAGATTTCAAAAGAAGTTTTGAAAAACTTAATAGGCCATCTAGTTGGCCTTGAGCCATTATCATGTTCCAATGAAACCAATACCATATTTAATTATTTGTCTTCAACTAGTGCCATTGTTATTATGTCTAGGGCTTATTAGTGTATATAAATGTGAAAATTTCCAATATTTTCGCTATGTTTTCCCTTCTCAACATATTTTCGCTATATAGGCTCTAAGCATATCTCACTATAATATGGCATTGCCACCTTGGCTAATTTTACAAATCCTAAATGTTTAATCACATTTGAATCTTTTAACCCCCATGTAATATCATGAATGTTTCTTAATTGAGAAAAATGATGAAATTTTTTCATGTTTTCACCTCACTCTTTGAGCCAAATAACCTAACTTTTTTGTCTCTAAAATGCTTCTTCCCATGCCAAAAATAGGTTCCTTTCAAGTTTCAGTTATCCATCTCCTTTTGTAGGTCTTATGTTACATGGACCCCCTTCATTTTTTCATATGACACCTCCACTTGAGACTCATCTTCTCCATTTTTTCCTTTTCTTGAGTGATTTGATTGATAACCTAGTATTTTGTTAAACTTTTTATTCTACTCAAGTTTTACTAGAAGGATTTCATGGCTAAATCTCTTGATCCCTATCATAAGGCTTCCACTCCTTGGAGACCAAATATTTATACTCATTTGTATCGAACCAATAAGAATTAAATTTAAATAGGATGGGAGGCTTCCACATCATAATCCATCTATAGAATGATAGGGAAAAGGTTATATGTTCCTCACACTCCTATCTAAGTTTTATACCTTCCTATTTCGACCAACAAGTCCTCAGTGACTAGTTGCCTATCCAAGCACTTAGCCAAAGCCTCCCCTCTTGGATTGTTATATTCCCTCCAAGTGGGTTTTGTCTTAATGGGCTCAACATCAAGCAATCCTTTGTCCTAAAAAAGATGAGTGAAAAACCCTGGTAAAGCATCTGACCTACCCCTTCAACCCATATTTCACTTATTTTCAATACCAAATTCATGTCTCCTCCACACGCGACTTCCTAAGAAGTCAAGGGTATGTCACTAAAGGCTTTCAATCAATATTCTTCCATGTTGTGATTGTGACCATAATAATTGACAAAATCCACATCCCTTTTGAGATCTTATAGTTATAAAGTGAAAAATATGCTTGAGTTCAAGAAAATATGTTTTTTGAGTATGTAAGAAGATTTCCATCCAAATGCTTATCCTCTATATCTTCCTCTTAAACTAGAAGCTACCAACTTGGTAATAGGACTTGTAGAAGCCCAACCACATATTGATCCTTTAACATAGTCTCCTATTTGAATATTGCATTTGGCCTGTAATTCTAAACCAAACTCTTCAATGAGTCCTTTTTTTGGGTTTCCCCCATACCCTTTATATTTATAGAGAGACAAATCATTTCTCCCTTTTCTAGGAGGCCATTTCTTCCCTAAGTGCCTCTTTTATGCATTGCTTCTTACTTGAGTGAACCTCTTCTTCTAGTTAATGATTCCTTGGTTGGATTTCAGTTACCTTTTTCTAGCATCTAGTTCCATTCCTCCACCCATGTAATCCTTCCCATTAGGCTCTTTCCTTCACCTTCTAGACCCGAGCTAGTAACACTCATGGGGTTTTCTAAAAATAATACCACACCCTCTCAACCCATCTTCAAGAGTATAGATTTCCTTCAAGTCCTTTACAACAACAACTTTCCTTTCCTTTGTCTTAGATTCCCTAGTAGGGTAGTAGGGGAGTTAGACTCCTTTGGCTCAACCTAATCCCTTCCTATTATTGGGCCATGTTATTGATACTCAATGTAGTTGGTAATGTCCCACCACATGGCCTATGAGCCTCCTCCATTTCTCAGTCTTCCTTCTCATACATATCTAAATTCCATAATGATAGTAGTTTGGTCCATCCATTGTCTCCTTTCCTTTCTCAATCATTTTCTTCTTATGTCCCATTCTCATATCCAATTCCTCCTAAGCTCAATAATTTCCTTCATCAAATTTTCACATCTCAACTTTTCGATTTTAGCAAGGTCTTTTATTCCACTCATGGTTTCATCTCTATAACCCTTCACCTTACCATTTGCATTATTTTGGTTCAAACATTCATTTTCATGTGCCCTTATGGACAATGGACCATCTTCTTTTTTCAGGTTACAAAGCCCGAGGAAAACCCCTTAGTACTTCCCCTCATTTTAAGGATGGTACTCAGGGTAAACCCTAGAATCTTCAGGACACAAGGTTTTTCAAAAACAAGGCGTGAAGCCATTACAAATATATACTCATTATGAGCTCAATGTGTCACTTATGGGAATTGAACCCGGGTGGGGAGGATAACAATAATTCCTCCCAACCACCCAAGCTAAGCCCAATTGACTATGAACAATGGACCCGTGACTTCTCATTCCCATAATTTTTTAATGCACTTCTACCATATCCTGCCATAATAAACATCAAGTGCATATCATCTAAGGAATCCTCATATGTTCTCTTGGGGCATGCATGCTTTAGAGGTCTATATTGCTTACACCATCCACATCTAAAAGAATGTTCACATAGTCTAGAGTGCATCTGAAAGTTTGACCTTCCACCTTGATGTTCATTCCATCTAGTAGGCCATCTCCTAGATCCAATTTTACCAAAATCTTGGCCATGGAGGTACTCTCCATCTTCTTGGTCTTTTATATTGAATGGCCCTTTAGACCTCTTTGTGCTAAGGAAATTTTACGTATAAAGGTGCTTTGTTCACTTTTTCCCTCGAAGGATCAAAACAAGGACTTAATCTAGTATCTCAAAGTGAGAGCGTAATTGTCTCAAGTGTTTAAGCCAATCATATTCCTATCTTCTTTGCTTCTTAAAAAAAATAATGAAACTCCCTCTTACTCCTAGATAGAAAATTGGTGGATAGCCTAACCTCCTCTTCTTCCAAACCATTTTTACCCATTGTTACCATGTTTACTTTGCAAATTTTCTTCCCCTATAATGGTCCTATTAGAGTAGTCTTCAAGGAAGTAAGGTTTCTCAATAATAATCTATGTGTGGATGGAAGTAAGATACCCTTACAGAGATTGAAGAATCGTGTTGGTCACTCACTTTGATATACACATATCGTGACAAAGATTGAAGAATCTACATGGAGTATCGATTATTTACACTCATCCATCTGTAATGATTGGGGAGTATCAATTATTTACAATCATTACACTATTTACACTTATTTACAATCATTACACTATTTACACTCATACATGCGTAATGATTGGGGGTATCAATTATTTACAATCATTACACTATTTACACTCATCCATGTGTAATGATTGGGGAGTATCAATTATTTACAATCATCCATGTGTAATGATTGTGACGTTCCATAATCTTTGTGTCATAAAGACCTTCTGAAATTCTGGAAGACCCAAAACCCATGAAAGGAATTTAAACACAACTTATCCACTTTGAGATTACAAACAAGCAGTCTAACATAGTTGCTTCCCTAATTTTATTAGGTGCGTCCACCTGAGATTATTATACACGGCTCATACATTGTCCACGTTGGTCATGACCTTCATTTATGATGCTTCCACCATAATGCATTTATTTAGTCAATAATTCTACCAAAATTGGTCCTCGTGACTTTTGTCTAGCTCTACGTCACCAATATATTGCCACATTAAAAAAATTATTCTCACTCCCAACATTTCAAATATGAACACCCTTTTCTTCTAATGATGAGGCAATCAAATTTCCTTTTAAATCTATGGGCCCGGGATCCAAGGGTGTAAAGATTGGCCTTGCGTAGAGGCTATGTCCTCTAGTGACGAAGAGGTAGTGTGTCCTCTAGTGACTATTTTGTGTGTTCCACCATCGCCACCTGCACCGACTTATCCTTTAAAATAATGTCACAACTAATTTTG
Source organism: Picea sitchensis (assembly GCA_010110895.2). Lineage (NCBI taxonomy): Eukaryota > Viridiplantae > Streptophyta > Pinopsida > Pinales > Pinaceae > Picea > Picea sitchensis. The sequence continues at coordinate 74,198 of SNQJ01S0000790.1, read as the reverse complement.
AAAACCACGAACTTAAAAAAAAATGGTTTCTTTGTTACATTTTCAAACATTGTTTTATAAAATAGCTTAAATTTAGCAAATTGGCATTGACTTTAATAAAACCTAAGCTTACTATATATATGGATAAGGATCCTTAACTAAAAATCCAACGAAGCTTGGGCAAGGTTAGTCTTATTATGTTCTAAGCTTATAAAAATTATAAACTTATAACATAGTTTATAATTTTTATAAGCTGAAACATTATAAACTTATAACTATATATATATAATAATAATAATAATAATTTATATATATATATATATATATATATATATATATATATAATTATTATTATTATTGTGTATTATTATTATTATGTTATAAGTTTGATATGTTCAATAAATATATATATATGTATAAAAAAAAAAAAAAAAAAAAAAAAAAAAAAAATTATATGTATATATATATATATATATATATATATATATATGTTTTTAGGTTAAATAGTATGTTTTAAGCTTATAATGTTTCAACAAATTATATATATATATGTTTTTGAGTTGCAAATGGTTATTCTATATCACATCGAGCATGAGGATAAACATAAGTGTGTATTGGTTTATAAGATGGTACAATGTACAATTCCATTATGATAAAATATGTCAAATGTTTGGTTCTCCTGTCTTCACGTTTTGTTGGTATTTGTTTTCAAGGTTGGTTATATTGTTCTTCCGGTTGTCCCTGTTCTCAGAGGGATGAATGCTAGGGCATAATGTGCGAGAAGCTTTCCCACACCATTCTAAAGCTTCAAGTCAATTCTTGGCTCAAAGTGAAGGTATCATTTTTTATGTTTCAATATGTTCTATTAAGCATACGTTAATTTTGCAAAGAATAAATACATTGTAATAGCTTCAACAAAAATAATAGAAATATAGTTTATTTTTTCTTTTAATTATTAACCAAGACAACTTATCAGACGTTGTAAATGTTGCAGTTACAATTCAAAGAACTCTCAAGTGTTTGTCTTTCCATTGCCTTGAAAACGTTTGAGATATTTCTTGTTTAAATGTAGAAGCCGGTGGGGAGCTTCTTGAGATTTGTATTAATTTCTCCATTATTTGGTTGAGCAATTAATGATATGTCATTGCCCCCATTTCATTCTTGTGTGCTGTGTGATTGTTTATCTTCTCTATTTCTTTGTTAAGTAATCTCTGGTTTGCAGGCTTGATCCCCAATAAGTGGTATCAGAACTGAGGTTGAATGATGCTCTGTGAGAGGCAAGGGATGATGGTCTGTGCACCGAGAGGGAGAAGGGAGGCGAGTAGAGCCACGTGAGGAGGAGTCCATGGTTGTTGCTTGTTGGGTGAGTAGAGCCACGTGAAGTGGAGTCATGTCAAAGGCAACAAGCTGGAAATTCAATTGGGCAAAGCTAGGACTGAGTATTTCAGTGCACAGTGTGGGCATGCTCTCAAGGATAGGCATGCATAGATCTCGACGAAGGAGGTGGAGGACTCGCACAGGACGAGTGGAGCATTGAGGCGATCAGGCAGTTCTAGACATCTCAACGGATAGAGGGGTTGTTAATAGCAGTCGGGAATATAATGCTCGTATCATGGTGGATAGAAATCAATGACTGTTACTGTTGATGTCTAGGTAGAGTTAAGAGAGCTCATTGATACTCTTGCGTCAAAGGGTTTTTCACTTCCTCCAAAAACCAACTGAGATTTTATTTCCATGGCCAACATAGTTAGCACGACAACCCACGGGAGTGGATTGTGGGGAAAGGGCGGTGGAGTCCATGAGTATGTGGTGGGAATGAGCCTGGTTGTTCCTGCGCCTGTGAATGAAGGATATGCAAATCTCCTCCATTTGAAAAACAACAACGAGGACCTCAAGGACGTAAGAGTGTCCCTAGAAGTTATAGGGGCCATCTCACAATTGACATTTAAGGTGGAGAAAATGTTTAAGCGGTTGGTCACTCTGGATCTAAAAGATGACTCCAATCTGGAAGAATCCTTCGTGAGCTTTGCTAAAGCCCATGAATTTGGGTTGATAACTTGGTATCCTTCTCTTCATCAAGCCTTATACATGATCTAGGAAAGAGTGTACGTTTAGGTCACAATAAACCTATGGGCTTTCTACCATCGACAATACAAATTGTGGTGTAGACGAGGGCAAATGGCTCGATCACAACTGTGGTGCAGATGAAACTCTACTTGATGAACACATGAAGAATGCACGTGAAATGTTTGACATAATGCCTCAACGAGATAATCGTGGACCATTATGATGAGTTGTTGGAGGAGGCAGAGTTAGATCTGGCGGTGATGGTGGCAAGTTGAGCATGGAAGTAGAGTGTTGGTGGGCTCACTCAGATTCGAAGCAATGGTGGCAAGCGATCTGTAACACCCCCGACCCAACCAAGGGACATTACGGTGCAGAATACTCATAAAAATAAATTTTTTGCTAACTAATTAATTTCATGTAGCTTTCAACTACAAATTAAAATAGATTTAGCTACTATTCACTACTATTACATTAATGCATCTACAACATACTAAAATAGGCATGAATGCAACTAATAAACTTCACTACAAAAACATATATAATATTTTCTCTTGCTCAGAGTTCATGCACAACAATTAAAACTCATAATACAACAAAAACAAGATAAAACACTTATCTTTTAACAATAGCTGTGCAACCAGCTGCTTGAGATGGATGTTCCACCCAACCATAGACTGACTGTTCCAAATCTCAATAGTCGTTCACCCCTAAGCCGAGGCTAGTAATCCACAAAAGAGGGCCGTCTCTCACTGTCCACTCACAACTCAGAAAACTCACAACCCATTGGTATTCTCCTCTAGATATCCCGATTTTCCACCAATTCTCTTCCTCTTGACATGTCCAACCCAAGCAATGTACCCCTTCACTGATCTCAATCCCTCAAGCATCCCATTTGTTTATCAGGGTCTCTCTGGCACTTATAGCTAGGAATCTCTCAGCTGGGAACTCAAGGGAACTTGCTGCTAGGAAAAACTACCAGCAAACAACAACAAACAAGAGTTCATTCTTCAGGCCTAATAACCTGGATTTTCAGTTTTATCTCCAAATATGTTCCAGCTTGCTCTAGAATTCGTCGTCCATGGATGCACCACCTCCAATCTCTTTTTCTTGCTCTCTACTTTCTCTTGATGCAAAAAATTGACTGTCTAAAACTATTGTCCCAACCAATACAAATCTCCTCCCCTTTGGCTTGCTTGCTTGACTCACACACTTCCCAAAGCTGATTGTACTCAGCCCCCATGTGCCCAATAACTTTGGGATGTGACCACTCACACCCACCCTCTTACATGTATTCAATGATTGGCTTTGGGAACACTCAATCAGAAATTAGAAGGTTCATATATCAATAACAATTTTTAGGAGAAATGGGTTGAATTAATATACATGGGTAATTCCTTTTTGGTCCTCTCTTGGCCATTCTCTTAGACCCTCCCCTCTCTTGTGGATTAATTCATCCCCCATCTCTTTCCATGTCCCCTTAGCAATTGGCATCACATTTTATTATTAACATTCAAAAATACAAATTCACATATTGCATTGCTTGGCCATAGCCACATATTATATTTACATAAGAATTAATTAAATTGGGAATTATAGTGAGGATGTTACATTCCCCCTCCCCTACAATTGTGCATCGTCCTCATTTCACACTACGTCAATATACATATATGCAAATTTACATCACAATACTTATAAATAAAATTTTATAATTTTACCACTCCAACATTAGTTCCAACCATAATCTCCTCTTCCTCTCAACACGTTGACCCAAGGAATGCACCATTTGTTTATCGGGGCTAACCCAAGGGATGTACCATCAGTTTATTAAGGCTAACCCAAGGAATGAGACACTCTTTTATCAAGGCCCCCAGTGCGGTTGGCTAGGAATCTAAGATGCGGTTCTGGAACTCTAGCTGCTCAAAATGGAGTCTTGCATTATGTTCTCTTCAAAATTGTAAAAACTTTGTGGGTATTCTTCCCACATGTTTTCTTCATGCTCCCATGTAGCATCTTCAAGACCGTAGCAAGTCCATTGAACCTTTACAAGCCCTATGGCCTTATTCCTAATCACTTCGACTTTCTGATCCAGGATGTGTACTGGTTCCACCCAGAAATCCCCTTCGTGTTCCACCTGGATCAGATTCCAATCAATTATGTGGTTAGGGTCAGGCACATATTTCTTTAATAATGACACATGAAATACATTATGCACTCTCATCAATGTAGACAATGCTAGAATGTATGCAACTAGCCCTATCTTATCTAATATTTCAAAAGGTTCCACAGTATCTTGATGCCAACTTTGGGAAACTTCCTAATCTTAGCAAACTTGTTTTTGCCTTCACTTTTAAAAACACATGTTTTCCCACTTTAAAATCTCTAAACACTTTATTCTTGTCTGCATAGATTTTCTTCCTATCCTGGGTAGCTTTTGAATTTTGCCTAATATTTGTCATATGCTCTTCCATCTCTTTTAACAAATTTGGCCCAACAACTGCTCTGTCTATTGGATTATCTCAACTTACTAGTGTGTTACATTTTATGCCATACAATACCTCAAATTGACTCATTTTTAATGAGGCTTGATACCCATTGTTGTAGGAAAATTCAACCAAATGAATATAATCTTCCCACTTTGATGGCTGATCCATCACATACATTCTAAGCATGTCCTCAATTATCATGTTAGTCCGCTCTATTTGTCCATCTGACTCTAGATGATACGTTGCACTAATATTTAGATTTGTCTCAAATCCCTTGAACAAACCTTTCCAAAAATTGGAAGTAAACTTTGGATCTCTATATGAAACTATTTCCTTAGGCACTCCATGTAGCCTGACAACTTCTTTCATGTAGATTTATGCAATATTTGTGGCTTTGTGTGTTGTCTTTACTAGAATAAAATGTGTTGCCTTGGTTAATTTATCCACCACCACCATGATAGAACCATGTTGCTTCATTGTTCTCGACAGCTTAGTAACAAAATCCACAGTAACAACTTCCCACTTCTCCTCAAGATGCATTTGTAATTCCTTTAGCTCTGGCGTGTTCATCCTATTAGGAGTCTGGGATATAAGGGCTTCTCCAGGCATCCAATTAATAGAGAAATCAATATCTCTTTTCGGTGGAAACCCTGGTATCTCTATAAATACATCCTCGAACTCTTTCAGGATTGTATAGTCTTCAATGCTTGGCACTTTATCCTTAGGTGCCTCTTCCATATGCACTGCAAATATTTGACAACCTTTCTTGAAGCTTTTCTTTAGCTACAAGGCTGAAATTTTTCTGATAGTTATTGCCCTTGGAATACCTTGAACTATCCTCAAGTTCCCTTTCTCATCCAAGGAAGTAAATGTTTTGTTATAACAATCTAGGACAACATGATGCTTTTCCAACCAATCCATACCAATTAGGAAATCATATGAACCCAAAGGTATGATATTTAAATCTACCTTGGTGCTCAACCCATTCATGTCCATTGGACACTCCTTAACCATCTCATTAATTCTTCTTTTAGCTCAGGTGGCTAGTTGTACCAACCAATATTTCCCAAGTTTGTTTCTTGGCAAATAAAATATTTCCACCATATTAGGATATATATATAACTATGACTAGCTCATGAATAAATCAAAATATCAATAGGTTGGTCATTGATCTTACCTTCCACTTCAATCATATGAGATTGAAATTCAACTTGCTTGTTTCCCAAGGCTGCATAGATACTTGGCATGATTTTTCCCATGTCCTCAACTATATAGGTGAAGTATTTCTTATGGAAGTACTTCTTTAACTACTTCCAAGTGATTTTCTTCTCATCAATGTGTTGTACTTGCACAAGTTGGTCCCACCACATTGATGATTTTCCTTTCAACTGGTAAATGGAAATTCTTCCTTCTGCCCGTGAGGAATAATTGTGCAAAAGAAAGTATTTCCTCATCCCCAACAACCAAGTCTCTGCATCTTCATCTTTCTGGTGCTCACCATCAAAGATAAGAGGTATAATATTATTCATTTCTCCTTGTAGTTCATCCACCCTAGACCTCCTCTTATGCTTTATGACATGCGATATACTTGGACTGTTGTATGCCCTTCTAGTTGAGTGCCTTGGTGAGTGATGATTGTTGATTTTTCTTGGAATTCAACCCTTGGTATCCTCTGATACCATGTTGATATATTCTCTAACAACCCTTGTTGAGATTCCCCTACCTAGCACTTGACAGTGAGCTCAAAATAAAATCATTTTATCTACTAAAAGCACGACTGAGTAATCAACTAAACATGCAACATAAGCATAAACTGGGAAACCAAAATATCACACACAAGACATCAATATTTTTGGGTAAATTGCTCCTGGAAAAACCCCAGAGGGAAAACCAGTTCCAAGATTCTTTTATTAGGGTCTAATCAAGGTTCCTGTAACTGGGAAAATGGCCCACTAAGAGAAATACAACTACAAACAAACCTGACACAGTCTGCTCTGTCGTATGACCCCTGGACAACACACTTTTTGAGGTATACATGATTCACCTTCAGCTGACCCACGCACATATGCGACTGTTTCCACTGTGAATCACATACATGTATGGAATACCCACCTGTGGTTGCCCCTGTTCTCTCTTCTCCTTGACCTGTATGATCTCTAGATGGAATTCCTTCTCCAGCTAACCAAGATATCAAATCATGGTCCTTTGTGATCCAACCCTCTTTGCATCAATACTTGGATGAAATATCTTCACCCAACCTGTGAGATCTCTTCACTCATGTGTAAGCAAAAGTCATTCTTTGCTTCTACACTCCTCACACTAGCAAAAGTCCTTCTTTGCTAACCTCAACCTTGGTCTCTTGCCAAAGTGACTTGCTCTCAAAGTCTCGACTGTGTCGACTCCCTCAACACAAGTGACATCCTCCTTCACCCTAGCCTTTCTTTTATAATCATGAGTTATAATCTAAATCTAATCTCTAAAGTGATCCATGGTTGAGATTACTTCTCACACCCACTTAAGATTTAGATTACATGCTGCAAGCTATGCATATTCCTTAAATAACTCAATTCACTAATAAATATACTTTAAATTTAATTAATTCCTTTTAACTAAAGTAAACTCACACTAGGCTTTCAACGACTTCCACATGTTATACACAAGCCAATGCAACAGTACCTCAACACTCCTGATCCCATAGATTTGATCCTCTAACCCTAGATCTGAACTTGATCTCTCCCATGGTCACTTAGATCTCATAGATTTGTCGATACCATGTGCACTTGGTCTCCTCCCAAAGAAACCTTACTCTAATACCATGTTGACGTTTCCTAGAATTCAACCCTTGGTATCCTCTAATACCATTTTCATATATTCTCTAACAACCCTTGTTGATATTACCCCACCCAACACCTGACAATTAGCTCAAAATAAAATCACTTTATCTATTAAAAGCACAATTGAGTAATCAACTAAACATACAGCTGAAGCAAAAAATAGGAAACCAAAATCTCACACACAAGACATCGATATTTTCGGGTAAACTACCCTTAGAAAAAACCCGGAACTGGTTTTCCCTCAGGGATCCCGTAACAAGGAAAATGACACACTAAGAGAAATGCAACTATAAACAAACGTGACATAGTCTGCTTTATCGTACGACCCTTGAACACCACACTTTTTGAGGTATACATGATTTTCCTTCAGCTGAATCATGTACATACGTGACTCTATCCACTATGAGTTGCGTACATGTATGAAAAACCAGTATGAACACTTTCATACGTCGCTACGCTTTTCTTTGGATTCTATCCTATGAAATCCACCTATGGTTGCCCCTATTCTATCTTCTCCTTGACCTATATGATCTCTAGATGGAAATACTTCTCCACCCAACCAATATTTTTAATCATGGTCCTTTGTGATGCAACCCTCTTTGCATCAATACTTGGATGAATTCTCTTCACCCAACCTGTGAGATCACCTCACTCATGTGTAAGCAAAAGTCATTCTTTGCTTCTACACTCCTCACATTAGCAAAAGTCCTTCTTTGTTATCCTCAACCTTGGTCCACCAAAGTGACTTCCTCTAGAAGTTCTGATTGTGTCGACTCCCTCAACACAAGTGACTTCCTCTCGAAAGTGTCTTCCTCCTTCACCCTAGCCTTGATTTCGAAATCATGAGTTATAATCTAAATCTAATCTCCAAAGTGATCCACGGTTGAGATTACTTCTCACACCCACTTGAGATTTAGATTAAATGTTGCATGTTGTGCATGTTCCTTAAATAACTCAATTCACTAATAAAAACACTTTAACTTTAATTAGTTCCTTTTAACTAAAGTAAACTCACACTAAGCTTTCTACGGCTTCCACATGCTAGACACAAGCCAATGCATAAGTATTTGTCTGATGCTACCAATAACATCAACACTCCCTCTTATCGAGGAAGGTACTTCTCAACCCTGGAGTTGGCTCTATCTTCATTACTATATTTTCTACCATGCTTGCTCTCCAATCCACCTAATTGGTTGCTCCCTCTAACACAGAAGCTATCCCTGCCATCATGATTTGACTTTTCTCTGAAGACTCACTGCCTTTGAAAAATATCCTAGAAGCCTTTTTCTCCTGAGCATCATACATGTCCATATCGTACCATGAGTCCCTCTTGACAGACTTAGAAGGCTTCTCCTTCCCACCTTAACTTGAAGGTTGACTCCCTTTGAGCTGCTCAACCTACAGAGCCTCTCGCTCCATGTTTTGTGCCACTAAAATTGATCCATTATCCAAGATCCCCTTAGATCCTTTTATAGGCTCCTGTCCTGGGATAACGGTTCACATGAGGAATACAAATAAGAAAATAGCCAAGCTCTACAAACCTCAATACCAGTCCTTCGATCTTGTTGGTTGACTACTATCTCCCTTGCTCCCCCTTTGCTCCTTTCCTCGAACCCTACCCTACACACTTTTTTTCTCCATCTATGAGCACTGACTCCAATAGATATGTCATTCTACAATCTTTAGATGAATGTCCTTCTTCACCCATTTGAGATGCCTTTGAGTCATTGTCCTTCTTGGCTCAATCACTTGAGCGAAATTCCATCTTTGCTCCTAAGTTTATGACTCATGCACATGAGAAAAAGTCCTTCTCTGCTCCTGTGTGCTCTCATGTGGATCAGATCTCTAGATGGAAGTCCTTCTCCACCTATATGATATCTCCTTTTTGACTTCTTGGCCCCTTCCATTGCTTAGCAAGCCACCCAACAAAAATTTCCTGCTAAAACTACATATGTACTTGATCCAAGGGATCAAATTTTGCTCAAAAATTCAAAGTGTTCGAAATCGCTTCAAATTGAACGAGAGCGTAGGCCTCATCGTTACGAACCCAACGCAACTTGTTTGGGTTCAAACGGACGTCGAGAGTGAGAGATATCGCGTTCTGTTCAAAATGACAAACAGGCAAAAAAAGGGGTGTTGACTGTACAGTCCATACAGACGCTGACGTGGCAGGCCATACGACACATGGCAGGCAGTTATTTGGACAGTTGGCATGTGACATGGCATGTTTACAGCGAACGAGATGACGACACGTGGCCCAGTCAATGGCCGCCACATGTCATATATTTATTGGTTTAAAATTATGTCGTTGGTCGGAGTCGACCCCGCGACCTCTGGGCAGGGGGGAAAGACTTGGTAAGAGCCGCCAACCGACGCGCCACTAGTTGTTCCTTGTAATATATATGGCGAAATATATTTAAATGTTTGCATATGTGTATAGTTTGGGGCGCGACCGGGCGCACATTGTATTACATATGACCCAATGCTATACCATTCGGGCGCGCGCGCAATTGTGTTTGTTCCAACGGTTATACAAACGACCCACCATTTGGCCTTTGACCATTGGCTTATGGAACGGGAGCCTATGTTTATGCTAGCGCGCGGTCGCATGGGTCATACGACCTTGCCCTTGACGGTTAGGGGCTAGGTGCGCCCGTAACTGTCCTACAGTTTGCACGGTTCACGCGGTTGCATCCGGTGCTAAGTTTTTACGCTTAAAAATGCGTGTGGGCTAGGTTGAGCCAACAAGGGTGTGTTTTGTAAATGCAAAGACAACAAGTTTGAAGGGGGGACTTCCAGGAAGCCTATCTTCTTCAATTTTTGGCCAAACGAGGTGCTGTAAAAGCCCAGCTAGGGGTTTTTGGACGTTCTGAAGCCATTGGAGCACTCTATTTGGCATTTTGAGCATTGTAAAGCACATTTTTGATCACTTTGAGCAAATAATACAAATGATCCATTGGAAGCTGGACCAGGAGATGTAGCCCAAGAGAGGGGTGAACT
>SNQJ01S0000790.1:6250-35698 GCA_010110895.2 Picea sitchensis | reverse complement strand
AGTACATCATCCTTTTCTCTTGTCCATTCAATACTTTAGATCTAGGGAAAGCGGTATATTCTGTCACGTTTTGTTCCAGATCCAGGTGGATCTGGGGAGATCGGTTTGTGTCCGCACTTACGGATTTATCCTTAAACAAGGGCTCCTCCACATGACAAAAATGAATGGAAAAGGTCTTGGAGGAGTACCGGGACATCTTCACCTCACCTGCAGGGGTGCCTCTGCACTGTCAGGTCAAGCACCCCATCGATATGACCCCAGGTGCGTCGCTTCCCAATGGACCAATCTATTGACGCTCTGTTCTGGAGAATGATGAAATCAAGAGGAAGATTCAGGAGCTGCTACAAAAAGGTCACATTCGGCCAAGTTCATCACCCGGTGGGAGCCTGATCGTGCTGGTGCAGAAGAAGTATGGGACTTGGAGACTCTGTATTGACTATCAGGCCCTGAACAAGATCACTGTCTGGAATAGGTACCTGATCCCACAGATTGATGACCTTCTGGACCAACTCAAAGGGGTGAAATGTTTTAGCAAGATCAACTTGAAGTCTGGGTATCACCAAGTACCAATCGAACCGTCTGATGTGTGGAAGACTACCTTCAAATCCAAGGAGGGCCTTTTCAAATGGTTGGTCATGCCTTTCGAGTTGACGAATTCTCCCACAACCTTCATGAGGCTGATGGACGACATATTGTGGCCATTCACCAACTCATTTGTTGTAGTGTACTTGGATGACATCCTGATCTTGAACCAGACTTGGGAAGAGAACCTCCACCACATCCACCAGGTCCTCCAAAGACTATGTAAACACAAGTTGTGTGCTAATTTGGAGAAGTTCACTTTTGGCATGACCCAGGTTCAATATCTGGGATACATTATTGATGAGCATGGGGTACATGTGGATCCAACCAAGATCCAAGTCATTCGAGACTGGCCAGCCCCAACCACTCTAACAGAGCTTTGCATCTTTCTGGATCTTGCTAATTTCTACCGCAGGTTCGTGTTGGGATTCTCTCATATCATTTGGACCTTGAGTCAAGTTACCAAGGGAGGAGTGAAAGAAAAATTATTTTGGTAGGAATATCAATAGAAGGCATTTGTTGAATTGAAACATCGCCTCTGTTGTGCCCCAGTGCTCACATTACCAGACTTGCAACAACCATTTGAGATCGAGACAGATGCCTCTGACTATGCTATTGGGGCAGTTCTTACTCAACAGGGGAATCTAGTGGCATACCACAGTGAGACACTCTCCGACACAGTCCGAAAGTATCCCACTTATGACAAAGAGACGTGTTCCATTGTGCAGGCTTGCCGAAAATGGAAGCATTATATTTTGGGGAAGGAAATGATCATCCACACAGACCACCGACCCCTGCAGTTCATACAGACACAAGGGAAGCTACAGAATGATCGTCATCAGAAGTGGTCCACATATCTGCAATAGTTTCATTTGAACATCAAGTACAAGAAGGGTAACACCAATGATGTTGCAGATTGCCTCAACTGACCACCGATCGTGGCAATAACCACCGTGCTCAACTCTTGTGGGAACGAGACTTTTGATTGGTCACTTCTCTACAAGAGAAATCCAGAATTCGAACACACATACAAGACACTCTTGGAGGGTAATCGAGTTCCAAATTTTCACCTCCAGGATGCACTACTATGAAACATGGGACACCTTTATGTTCCTTCAAGTGAGCGTTCTGAGATGATTTGGGAAGTGCACTACAGTCAGGTTGTTGGGCATTTCGGGGTCGAGAAAACAGTGGCAATAATGCAGAAGTATTTCGATTGGCCAAACCTTTGACAGGATGTTCGGAAGTACATCAGATCCTGCACTGCTTGCGCCATTTCCAAACCGACCATCAAGAAGTAAGGCCTCTATACTTCGTTTCCTACCCCTAGTCAACCTTGGGAATCGATCTCCATGGATTACATGTCTGACCTTCCTTCTACTAAGCATGGCAACGACTGTGTTTTCGTGGTCATCGACAGATTCTCGAAGATGGCCATTATGATGGCTTGCAAGAAGAATATCATAACAAAAGCCGCTGCTAAACTCTTCTTTGAATGAGTGTGGGTACACTTTGGGATCCCACAGTCTATCATCTCAGATCGATACAACAGGTTCCTTAGTACATTTTGGTCCAACCTTTGATCAATGCTGGACACCAAGCTCAACAAGTTCACAACTTTCCATCCCCAAACTGATGGCCAGATAGAGGTCGTGAACAGGATGATCGTACACATTTTGCACATGTAGAACTCAAAGCATCCATGCACATGGGATGAGAGCCTCCCCTATGTACAACATAGCTATAACCATGCCCTCCACAACTCAACTGAACACAACCCCTTTCAGGTGGGATTGGGATTCTATCCACTATGTCCCATTAATGTAGCAATGCCATTTGCAGCTACTCAAGATGATTTGTCTCATGTCCAGTCTGAAGTTGCCAAGGCGAACAAATTCATTGAGCACATTCATTACATTCGCCAACAGGTTCATGACATATCAGACAAAGCCAATGCTAAGTATAAGCAACGACATGATCGACATCGAGTGCAACACAACTTCTAGGTGGGCGACAAAGTGTGGCTACATTTGCAGAAGGAGCGCCTCACTGGACCCCACCGCAAGCTTCACTCACTCCGATATGGGACATACACCATCACCAAGGTTGTAGGGGACAATGCCTTTGAGCTTAGTATTCCACCATTCCTTGGTTTGCACCCAGTGTTCAATGTGGACTGCCTTCAAACCTACTTTCCACCTCTACTGGACACATTCGACATGTCAAAACAACTCACACCAACAGAGTTAAACCCAGATTGCATGGAACAAGCCACAACTGATCGGATTATGGACACAAAGATCAAGAACACCCACCAACAGAGGATCCAACTATATCGAGTTGTCAAAGCAGGCCAACTCCTTCACCAAGGTAAGTGGCTCACCAGGGACCAAGTTTAGCAGAAGTTTCCTCATCTCATGGAGGAACTCAACGCAATGGGGACCATTGCTTCCTAAGGGGGGAGGAATGATCCAGGTGTATATTGGTGGCCACCCGCCTTTTCCACTTGGACCCCCACCATTGTTTCTTTTAGTTTTTCAGTTTCCTTAATTGTAGCACAATTTACTATTTTTGGCAGTTTTTCGGGTCCTGAACTTCCAGAGCCGTTTTGAGGCCCTAAACGACGTTTTTTTGGGCATCAAACATCTAGCAAATATGAGATCGTTCTGGACTAGATATTCGTTGTTAGTAGTTCTCGTAATCGGATAGATATTTCTAATGATGTATCATGTGCGTCAAATGGAGATAGTATGCCAAAGTTACGACCTCGGGAAATTGATGTACCAATTTACCCCGACGAGGCCCATATTCTGGCGTTTCATCTCCTAGGATTAGGTTTTTGGATGTTTAGGGTTTTCCATTGTTTCTCAATAATATATAGGCCTTTGAGCCTCATTTTAACACAGATTTCAGAGGCCTGTAACCGCCACATCTCTTCTCAGAGATAAGCTACCAACGCCCTAGCTAATTTATTTCCATTTTCCCTGTAAACAAATTTCAGTTCTTTGATATTAATCAAATGAAGTGTTATTTCTGCTGCATCTTTGTATTTATTGTTATTTGTGTATTCTATTGCATTCCTACATAAATTCGGATCATACATTCCCCTCCCTCTAATTTATGCACTATCCTTAGTGCATTATATACACGTGTACATTCAAAATTCTTCAAAATTCTTAAAAAATATATGAGTACTCCTCTCGCATGGCATCTTCATGCTCCCAGGTTGCATATTCAGGACTGTAATGAGTCCATTGAACCTTTACCTATCCTATGGCTCGATTTAGGAGCAAATTGAATTTCCGATCCAATATGCACACCAACTGAACTCGAAAGTCTCCCTCTTGCTCCACCTAAATCACTTTCCAATCAATTACATGATCAACATCCGATACATACTTTTTAAGCAAAGACAGATGGAAAACATTATGAATGCACATAGATGCAAGAAGTGAAAGCATGTATGCAACAAGACCAATTCTCTCTAGGATTTCAAAGGGTCCACAATATCTTGTTGCAATCTTTGAACAATTCCTCAACTTTAGGAAAATTCCCTTGTCCTTCACTTTTAAGAACACATGGTCACCCACTTTAAAATATTTGTGAGTTCTACCCTTATTTGCATGGATTTTTTGTGTGTCTTGGGAAACCTTTAAATTCTGTTTTATATTAACCATTTTCTCCTCCATTTCCTTAAGAAACTCTAGCCCAACTACTGCTCTATTTGCTGGGTTGTCCCTACTTTTTGGGTTATTGCACTTTCTGCCATATAATGCTTCAAATGGACTCATATTCAAAGATGCATGATACACATTATTATAAGAAAACTCAACTAAGTGTAGGAAATCTTCCCATTTTGATGGTTTATTGATCACATACATCCTTAACATATCTTCAATCACTTGATTGACCCTCTCTTTTTTCCCATCCGACTCAGGATGATAGGTTGTACTAAATTTCATATTTTCCCCTAATCCTTTGAATAATCCCTTCCCAAAAGTTTGATGTAAACTTATGATCTCTATCCGAAACAATTTCCTTAGGCACACCATTCAACCTGGCAATTTTCCTCATATAGATATCTACAATGTTAGTTAACTTGTGAGTTAGATTCACTGGAGTAAAATGAGCATCTTTAGTGAGATTATCCACCACCACCATGATGGAGTCATGCTTCTTTACTGTTTTGGGCAGCTTAGTGATGAAATCAGTTCTTACAACTTCCCATTTTCACTCATGAATGGGCAATGGCTATAGCAAACCAGATGGATGTTTGTGCTCGACCTTTACTTTCTGACATTCAAGACATCTAGCTATATAATCATCCACCTCTTTCTTCATACCTGGTTAGAAATATTGCCTCTTGACAACTGCAATAGTTTTCTGGTAACCTGGGTGCCCAACATAAGGCACATTATGCATATCTCTCAACACCATTTTTTTGAGAATTAGGCACATAAAATCTTCCCCTATACATGAGGAATACATCCTCCTTTTTCTCATAATCTTGCACTTTCAGTTGATTATTACCATGTTATAATTTTTCTTTTGTTTCCATATAGTGATGATCTGAGTGGGTGGTGCTCTTACATCGACATATCTATTTGGAGTTGGCTAGGATGACCTATCCCTAGATGAGGTGATGGGGGGATCTCCTCATCTAAGAGGGCGGAGGGATGATAAGGAGTCATTTCACTCCCCAATATTGAGATTGGTGGGAGAAGATCCCTAGATTATCCTGGAGTATATGTACACCGACAGGGATTATCGACATGATCTAGACATGGTACTACCCCCAGGAAAGGTTTGGGATTTCTAGGTGAGTAGTTATATGCTTTTTAACTCTATTTTTTGTTTTCTTAGATCATGGTTTTTATTATCTAATGTAATACTAACGGGTAATTTATTTTGTGATTGTAAATGTGGGAACACGAGGTCAAGATGCCCCTATTATGAGGGACATCCCTGCAAAAACAGAGGGGCCGATAGTGGAATGTAGAGGAGATAATGAAATAATGGGCTGGCATCAGGGCCTCAATGTGGAGGCATGACCCACCTACCAACGATAGGGGGTGGATCCTGAGGTAGAGCCAGTAAAGGAGGGGCTATGGATGTAGTTAGCAGACCTATGCCAACGTTTTGACCGGGTACTTCAAGGAGTGATGGAGGGTGGTTGGACTAAGTTGGGCCAGGATATTTTGGAGGCATTGATGGTTCCAAATGGCCTTTCATGTAGGTAAGGGAGGATGCTTGATCGTAGGTACCAATTAGATTTACTCTCGTTTGGTGTAGCGTTTCTAATCGGTATGTGGGTCTGGTTTCCACTAATAATTAAAATAATAAAAAGGGGAAAGACAATGGAATGTCCCCCAAAGAATTCTAATTAATTATAAATCTAATCTAAAACATAAACAAACTAATATAATCTAACTACTTCTAACCTATCCTATAGGAGCAAAACTAATAGATGAGCACAATTTAGAATGATATTTTGAGAACAAAAATAGTTCATGGCAACCAATAATATGTTAAAACAATAATATTTTAGATATCATCTCAAATAATTGAAGACGAGACTTGTAACATCAACCCTATACTCCTTAGAAATCACAACAACATGAGCATTCTAAATACTAAGCACATAAATAATTCATATGATCGACACTCAAAAAAACTCAAATGACAAACACATTTATGGATTAGTCCCAAACACATTTCACAATAGTTATAACTTCAAAACACTTGTTGGTCTTCATACATCTAGAAATAGTAGTATTTTCAGTCTATACAATGGGAAAAATTCCTTCATTTCATTCAATGAGTTCTCTTTTATAAGACAAGAGAGACTCCTTAGCTCTTGTGATTGTTCATTTCATTTCCCTTTGATTTTTCATTATACAACTTCAAATTTATTTTTCATTTTCGTAAATGAACATGTGAGAATTATAAACAGAAGCTAAAGAGACTCGTGAGTGGTTATTCTTTCCCTAAGGCAGTTCATAAATGATGTTCATTTAAAATATTATTAACTCTACTTGTTCTTGTCTTCTTTTATTTTTTGAAATGTTTCTAGGAATTTATTGTGTTAGTCTGCTGATTAATATCATTCCATATTATTATTGTTTGTCTTAGCCTTCCAATAGGATCTTGCAGGTTTGATTTTGACTCTTGTAGCTCCATATATGATTGCCTGAACATGTACAACCCATTTTTTTATTAAATTTGAGCCTGTTATGTTTTCTATGTTTTCTGAGAATTTTTTCCCTCAATCTATCAATATCAACGACATCATCCGGTTCTTCTCTTCGTTAGCTTTCTGGCAAGATATCCTAGGCTTGATTCATTTCGTGTGGCCCCGTATATGGTCATTTGAAGTTTGGATAGTGGTTTCCTCCCCAAATTCACGATCTTTTGTCTTCACATAAAGTTTGCACAGTGGTTTCCACCCCAAATTCATGATTACCTGAAGACCTTTCCCAATGCATTCCTTGACTCAATACCTTTCCAACGAGGTATCCTGGGCTCAATTTTGACACATGTAGCTCCAGATATATCCGTTTAAAATTCGATGCTCAACAACCCATGATCTGCTTGTGGGTGAATCTGGGCCAACAATCTTCAACCAGAAAATAATTGTACCACATGCATGAAGGAATTCAATACTGAGTGTTTTAAATATTTTTTAGCCCCTTTACCTGATTTGTATAAGAACCTAGAGAGGGTATATGACCTAGGGCTTGTGTTGTACTTTTGGCGAATACTCCCAATGAAAAATATGAATCAAATAAAATGAAATAAAATAGGAAAATAATTAAATAAAATAGGAAAATAATTAAATTAATTAAATTAATCTATGTGAAATCACACATTAATAAAAATAAAAATAATTAAATTACCCTTACCCCCACCCATGTGAAATAAAAATTTAATAAATAAAAAATAATAAAATACACTGGCATACCCTTACCCTTACCCCCATATTATCCTGGAGTATATGTACATTGGCATAGATTATTGATATGATATAGACATGGTATTGCCCCCATGCGAGTTCTGGGATTGACAAGGTGATTACTTATATGTTTTTGTACTGTGTTTTTTATTTGTTTATCTCATGGTTTTTATTATCTAATGCATTACTTATGGGTAATTTCTTTTGTGATTTCATATTGGGGACCACTACGTCGAGAGGCCCCTATTGTGAGGGACATCCTTGTACCAGTAGAGGGGCCAAGGAGAGCCTCAAAGAGTGGGGCAACATTAGGGTTGCATTGTGAAGGTCAGACCTTCCCACCAACAAGGATGAGTGAATACTGAGGCAGGATCGATAGAGGAGGGGATTCAGATGTAGTTGGCATACATTTGAAATTTTTTTGACTATGTACACTGGGGAGTGATGGACGACAACTGGATTGAGTTGGGTGAGGATATTTTGGAGGCTTGCATAGGCCTAGATCCTGAGTGACACTCACTCATTAGATGGGAAGTGGTGGTAGGTGCTATTTCCACTAGGAAAAGGAGTCCTCTAATCAGAGGAGCCATAGTAGTAGGAGGGACCAAGGAGGCTGGTGGGGCACCCCCAACTAGGGGACCCTTACAACTTGTGCCACCCTAGTGGTCTGTGTATGTTTTGTTACATGCATGACCCACATTTTGTAGGTTAAAATGTATATGGGTGAGGCCCACATTTTGTAGATGATTTATGTATAGGGGTAGTGCCCCCATTTTTGTATACAACACGATATGCTGACGTGACCATTGTGATGTTGTATATGATGATGTGTTTTATGCACCTTTACTTCTTTACTTTACATGTTTTTTATGTGATGATAATAAAAAAACATGCATATGTAAACAAATAAATCATGCTAAACAATATTTGTTAATGCAATAGACACCAATTTCATATTTCATTCTTAATATTGTCTACAAATTGATTTGCACTTCTAGGAATATGTGTGAATGTGATGGATTCAAAATTCCTTGACAAAAGTTTGACTTGCAAGTATTTTCTAAACAAGAAAGGGTTGCAAACATGGTAAACATTATTCAACTACGAGATGACATGTTGGGGATCCAAGAATATGTTGAAGTGGCGAATGTGAAGTTGAGCAACAACAACCAATAGGCTAATCATAATGACATGTTCTTCTTGGTTATTTGTATGTGGACCCAGGCATACATTGCTTAACTGAAGCAATGTGTGAGAAGGTTAATAAATGGACCAAGCCGCAAAAATGAGATTCTGAGTCCATCAATTAGCATAGTCAGTAAAAATGATTTGATACCCTAGTGGATTATTCATCTGGTAAATAAAAAAAGTATAAGAGATCAGAAGTGTGGAAGAGATTTCATGCGCGTGTAAAATAAACTAAAAAATCTATGAATACTTTTACAAAGAAAATGTGCACACAGAGGTGGTCCGGAGTAGGGTGGCTACTCAAGGGTATGTTTCCTGCCATGGATGTACTAGAGAGGATACTTGGAAAGAAGGTGTTGGTGCCTGCTTCTGGGTGTGAGAGTTAGAAGTGCCTTAGGGGGTGGCTACAATGTTGAGGGAGCTTGTTGCTTTGAGGGCTTCTCGAATATTTTGAATGACGATCAATCTATGATTTCAATACTCAACGTTCAAAGGACACATATGGGTGAAATGATCCAATTGTTTTCATAATGCACATGGGCAACTATTTCACGCGTTCACGGAGGTGGACGCATAATAAATGTTGGAGGGATCAGACTCTGTGGTTGACATTGCTTATGATGTCGATGAGGTGGGTTCTAGTGGGGACGTTTGATGGATTTCTACTAGTGTGTCATTTTGTGAACATATAACACATGTGAAGTTGGTACACAATGTTTTATTGCATGTAGTTGTAGATTCCTTTGCAGGTTCCAGGGACGTTCCTACAGGAGGGGTGGGAAATAATGGGGTTGCCCTAGGTAGATGTATGAGGTTCCTTAATTCTGGAAGAGTGGGACACAAGTTCGTTGGGTGACCTGGTGCTTCGCAAAGAGCTTAAGGGGGTTGTACTCTAGGAGTGGTATGAGTATTTCGCTAAACCTTTTTCCTTTTTCCCCCAATATTCATACTCTTGTCTGAGGCCGTGTGACCAGGTTCTTGAAATAATGGGTTGATTGGGGTCTGCATTGCTTGTGTAGTAGTTTGAGGTGGAAGTGTAGGTATTGGTACCATAAATAGGGTTTCAAGATACCATATAGGTATTTCTAACACCATATTGGGAAGAGTGAGTGTAGCTACTACCTGGTACGTTGTAACTCTTGGTGGTGGGTAGAAGAATGAGATCTAGATTAGGGGGTGGGGAATGGCCTGCGAAGATGTGGGTTGGTCATTTGTGGATGGAATCTCAGGGATGGACAAGGAATTTGGTTATGTCATAACATAAGTGATAGTGCACACTTGGGAGAAATCTGAGGGTGGAACACATGGTGGTTCACCCTGATATTTTCCAAGGAGCAATGGATCTTTGAAGATCCCTGGACCCATTTCCACGAAGGATGGAAATTATGGATGTGCCCTAATGAGGGGAAGGATGTTATACAAATTCACATTTGGACATGGTTCGTAGTGTTTCAAATGGTTGACCATAATGACTTTCCCATTGTGGGGGAAGATCGACCATAATGACCATATGGTGTGAAACATAGACGAAGCGATTGCCTTCATCATGTACATGTATCTACGTCCAAGGAGAATGTTGTAGTCCAAGGGGGCATCGATGACCTCAATGTCAATAAAGAACATTTTTCTTGCTATCTCTATGGGGAAGTTTTAGAAAAACCCCTTAAGTTGAGATGGGAAGTCATGATAGGAACAAAGGGTGATAGTAGAAGGGGTCATTTCTAGGGAGCCTAACTTCTGCCAAATGATTTTGGACATGATGCATGCAGATGCTCCATCATGTATAAAGCATCAATGGATAGTGATATTCCAAGCTATGACTGGGATTTGGAAAGCTACCAAGGAGGGTAGATAAGGTTTCAAGTTGTCCAAATCGAATGTAATGAGGTGGGAGTTGAAAGGGTTGACTTCCCCCAATGCTAGTAATAGAGATTTTCTTTGTGAAGGATAGGTTCACAAAACCTTGAGAGCAGACATGGTTGCAGGAGACTAAGCTAGGTCGTCCATGATGATATAAAATGTGATGCTTCTGCATGTGGATTATGAGCAATATGCCATAGAGGAACCTTTGGTACTTTTGGAGTAGGGTCACCACTAAGATGTGGGATCATCCTAGGGTCACCACTGGGATGTGGAGAGACTTGAATTGCAAACAAGAAGAGAATCTCGAGGGGTGAAAATAGTTGGAATTTTTTTATTTTCGTAGCTTCGGGTAGTTATTCTCACAAGCCCTAGGTGTTGGGCATGTGGGAATCATCGTGGGCACAACATTACACTCTTTGTTCAGTGAAAACCGCCATTGGAATGAAGTTGGGGCTTCATGGGTTTGGTGGTGGGATTTATGGGTTTGTGTTGGGGATTCACACCCACAAGAAGGTATAATTTTATGTTGACTAGTGGAGGGGCTTCTATGTTGACCCCTAAGACTTGTATATAAAGGAGAGGCGTCATTGTGACATTTCATAATTGTGTAGAGTGTGTGGAGACATGATGGAGTTGGCATAAGTGAGTTTTCACTTGTGCCAAGGAGCTTGGTGATTTCAACAAGGGAATTTATGATACTATGGAATATCTAAACTAGGGTTGAGGACTCTCTATTTTTTGTTCTTGGCAGGGAAAAGCATAGTACATGTGTGATAGAGAGATGCAGTCAAAGGAAATGAATCGTACATAAGTGTATGCAGATTGCAGTGAGCACAATCACGTATGTACACGGGTTACAGTGGGCACAATCACATATGTATGTGGGTTGCAGGAATGTGAATCAGGTATATGTAGGTTGAGGTGGGCACAATCATGTATGTACGTGGGTTTCCGAAGGGTGAATTATGTACATTGGTACACAGTTGATAGGGAGGAGAAGGTCCGCAAAGGCTGATGTCAGTAGTAGTACAGGTGACATCAACAGGCCATACAGGTGGTTTGTAGAAGATTTGTGGGAAGAGGAAATTTCCAGGGATTTGCTAAGGTTTGGTTTTCTGGTTTTGTGAGGACAAGGTTGTCCTCAAATTTTGGTGGATTTGTATTGGTTGGGAGGGATGGTTTTTCCCTCATAATTTATAAATTAACAAGGTTACACAACATAAATTTGTCTCATATATGTGTTGATGATTCATCTCTGATCTTGTTATTTTCGTCGTTGCATATATTTTCAGTCGATAAATTTTCAGTGTAAAATTGTTCAGTGATAACAACTAGGGTTTACTATTAAGCTCACTAGGAAGCAATTTTCAGATCTAAAAATTAGTCATATACAGTTGCATGTGAAAATTGACATGGTATCAGAGCTTTGGATCTAAAGAGAAGGGGATCATCTTGAGACACATTTTTTGGTTGCAACACTGGAAGAGTGTTGTTCTTGTTATTGTTCCGAGAAGGTCATAGGTGAAAACTATGTGAGGGAGCTATAGCAGTGTTGAGGAGTTAGCTTTGAGAGGCAGCTGTAGAAGTGTTGAGGAGTTATCTCTGAGAGGGAGCTACAATGATGGTTACAAATGGAAATAGGTTAGATGTTCTTTGGTTTGAGACATGGAGACGATTATCTAGATGAGGAGTTGTGGACTATTGCAGCTTGGTGGTGTGGCAGGTTGGGAGTTTTGGTGGATTAGTGGAGAGACTGGATCACAACAATATGTTGTGTTGCAGGTTGCCAACCCTATGGATGGAATTCTAGTGGCTTTTCATGGTGAGTTGTGATGGGTGCAACTCAGGTGATTTGGGATGGACAATATGGATTCGTGTGTATGTTAGTTTGAAAAGATAGAGTCTTCATCATGCTAGATATTTTCACATTGTCAAGGTATGAAAATGTATGAGGAATTTGACCCAGGATGATGAGGACACTTGTAGAGATGAGTTGTGGAGTCTAGAGTGGATTAGACCAAGTTTCCAACTGTAGCTTGGGATTGTTTAGATATAGGACACAAGATAAGTTGCAGCATGTGTGTAGACACTGAGAGGTCTTCCTAGGTATTTGGAACCATTTATGTAGGGGATCTGTGCACGAGAGACATTGCCAAGGTTTGACAGAGTATGGATTGATTGTATCTAGTAGGAGACTCGGTTAGAGTCCAGGGATGACTTGGATGATGGATTTGGGAAGAAGTTCATTGGATGGTCGTGACTTGGGTAAGCGATATGCTTGCCTTGGAGGATTGCATGGTTCTTATACAGTAGGAACCACTGACACATGATAGGGGCACATGATTTTTTTGTGAGCTTCACGGTGTCTAACTC
This sequence comes from Picea sitchensis, assembly GCA_010110895.2. Lineage (NCBI taxonomy): Eukaryota > Viridiplantae > Streptophyta > Pinopsida > Pinales > Pinaceae > Picea > Picea sitchensis. The sequence continues at coordinate 22,740 of SNQJ01S0000790.1, read as the reverse complement.
AAGTATGTACGTGGAGCTTGGTATGTGGACCAAAAATGTAGTATAGGGATATGGAGTAGTGGTATTTCAAATGGAGTTAGGGGATGTGTTGTGAGTGGAAAATGTGCTATGGGTTCTAGGAGTGTGTTCTCAGCCTCATCGATTGAGGAGTAGGGCTATGCAGTTTTGTTTTGGGATGGACATGTGTTGTTAGATGCCTAAAGCATCTAGTCCAAGCACACCAATGGTCCTATAGTTAGAGAAGGAAACGTATATAGGCTGAGGGACCAACCTATGCGTGTTATGACCAGCACGAGCCGAGAGACAGATGCGGAGGAGCAGGTAGCTCCACCAATGGTGAGGTAGGTGGCCCCACCAGTAGCGAAGGTTCATAAGGAGCAGGTAGCTCCACTAGTGGTACAAGATTAGAAGGAGCCAATGTTTAGAGGGATTTGAACCTCATGATCTAGTGGGGAGGAGAAACCTCTTAGGAATGTGTAGAGGACAGTGGAAAGGGAGTATGTAGCTCCTGAGGTTGTGTTGAATTAGAGGGAGTTCAACTTTAGAGGAAGTTAGGAGACTTAGAGGGAGTTGGACTTTAGAGGGTGTCAGGAGGCTTAGAATGAGTCCAACTTTAGAGGAGGTCAGCAGGTTCAGAGGGAGAAGATGGCTCATGAGATTGTACAGACTCAGAGGGAGTCAGGTTTTAGGGGGAGCATGCAGACTGAGAGGGAGCCCAATCTCAGAGAGAGTGAGTTGGCTCAGAGGGAGATTCAACCATTCATAGGGAGTTCCCCCTTAGGTTTAGGTGGGAGAGAGGCATCTTCCAGGAATTACAGGTAGGTGTCATGGGTTGAGGAGGCCAAACATGAGGTTTATAGGTAACATGCTTCTAGGAGTTGTGTGCCCTCCATGGAGTATCCATTTGTTTCAATAGGTTTTGCTATAGTAACAAAGAAAATAGACAACCAAGAATATAGAAGAGTAGGATTTTCTTCAATCATAGAGCGAGCAACCAATGAGGTAGATTGCACAGTAGGATTTGTTTCAATGACCAAGGTTGCAACCAGTCAGGAGGATTTGAGAGAAGGTTTTCTTTGGTGATAGACGGGGAAACCAATCAAGTGGACTGGAGAGCAGTTGTGGTAGCGGATCCAGTGATTGTGGAGTGTGGTGAGAATACCTCCATCACTAAGAGGGAGTGTTGATTTTTGTAGCTTTGTGCAGGTATTCTCATGTGCCCTAAGTGTTGGGCATGTGGGAATCATTGTGGGCACCACATTACACTCTTTGTTTGGTGAAAGCCACCATTGGAATGAAGTTGGGGCTTCATGGGTTTGGTTGTGGGTTTGTGTTGGGGCTTCACACCCACAAGAAAGTCTAATTTTATGTTGAATTGTGGAGGGATTCTATGTTGACCCCTAAGACTTATGTAAAGGAGAGAGGTCATTGTGACATTTCAGAATTGTGTAGAGTGTGTGGAGACGTGATGGAATTAGCATAAGTGATTTTGCACTTGTGCCAAGGAGCTTAGTGATTTCAACAAGGGAATTTCTACTACTATGGAAAATCTAGCCTAGGGTTGAGGACTCTCTATTTTATGTTCTTGGTAGGGAAAATCACACCACACGTGTGAGAGAGAGAGGCAGCCGAAGGAAGCAAATCGTACGAAAGTGTACGCAGATTGCAGTGGGCACAATCGCGTACATATGCAGGTTGCAGTGAGAACAATCGTGTATGTACACAGGTTGTAGGAAGGTGAATCACGTACATGCATGTTGCAATGGGCATAGTCATGTATGTACATGGGTTGTAAAATGGTGAATCAAGTACATCCATACAAGGTTTCTAGGAAGGATCTGGTCCGTACAGGTTGACATCAGCAACAATACAAGTGACATCAACAAGTTGTACAAGTGGTCTACAACATATTTGTGGGCAGAGGAAATTTCCAGGGATTTTTTGAGGTTTGGTTTTCTGTCTTTGAGAGGGCAAGATTGTCCTCAGATTTTGGTGGATTTTTATTAATTGGGAGGTTTGGTTTGGCCCTCATAATTTTTGAAATTAATAAGGTTACAAAACATAAATTTGTGTCTCGTATATCTGTTAATGATTCATCTCTGATCTTGTTTTTTCTGCTGCATATATTTTCAGTCAATAATTTTCAGTGTAAAATTGTTTAGTGATAACAATTAGGGTTTATTGTTAGCTCACTAGGAAGCAATTTTCAGATCTGAAAATCAGTCACATAGAGTTGTGTGTGAAAATTGACAGGAATCTCTAAAAGTTTCATAAATGCTTAATATAGCTAGACTCTTCTAGGTGTTAAGCTTTCAAGGGTGCAAGAGAAAAATGGGTACCTCAATCCTAAACTGTCAAAGTCCCTTGTTTATGATATATTACAATTTACATCCCTTCAAGTCTGATGTTAAAGGAAGGACAACATTATTATCGTTGAAATACACCATATAGGGATATGCCACCTCATTATTACGTTATAAGATAACAATGATAAAATGTGTATAACAATTTTAGTTTAAAGAAGTTTCTTAAGGAATAAGTTATTTTGTAGCAAAATATCGATGGGTTAACTCTAGTGGTTGAGTGCAATGAATTACAAGTAGGAGGTCACAAGGTGAAGTCCTCGCGTTGGTTGCCTTTGTAGATATTGTTGAGCCTCACTCGATGTCCCCATCATGTTAGGTTTCCAAAAACACAACCAACTGATTTACCTCCATACCATCCTTGAAATGAGGGAAAGCACTAAAAGGATTTCCTAGAATGTGTATTCCATTAAAAAAAAAAGTTATTCTATAACAAACAATATTTATTTTGAAGTAAGATTTTTTTATAAATCTTGTAAGAGTTGTGACGTATTGTTAGAATTATAACTTTTAATTATTAAAATTGTAATATATAATTTGTCCCAATGAAAAAATGGGGTTTGCGAATTTATTTATGATGCTAAAAATTTACAAATTACATATTTTCATTGTCAGAATTGCATATTTTCCATGATGGAGTTATGTCAAATAACTTGTCAAAGAGGAAACATTATCGCACAATACATCTTTATTTTCTTTAACATATGAAATTTTGATATAACAACATGAAAATAATTTAAAATATTTATGTTACTTTTATTTGGGAGAATATAATTTTAATAAATAATAATAATTAAATTTGAAAGATTAATGTTAACTTCACTTTAAATAATATATATTTATTTTTCAAACATGAATAGTGGAAAAAGTAATTATACTACACTTTACAATAAAATGATAAATAAAATATTGTATTTTCAATTTTTTTTAACATGTTAAAAATCAACCAATTACTAAATTATGATTTTAATAAAAATAAAAAATAAACGTACTTTTTAAATGTAGATTTCGAATAAAATAAATAAATTTTAGTAAAAATGTAAGGGATTTTTTTTTTTTTTTTTGGAGGATTTTGAAGTGTTAAAAATCACAACATCAAGTCTTTATCATGAGTATTTTGGTGGGCATTCATATAAGAAAGGATTCATTTTGTGTATCCATACGATAGTCAAGCGTTGCATTTTGGATTCAAAACTTGAGCATATCTCAAAGCATGCTCAATAATGCGAGTGAGTGCCCTTTAAACTCCCAATTAATGCATTTGGTGCATTATTTGTGGATCTCATTAAGAAAAAAGAAATTGTAATAAACCTCAAGGCATTTTCCAAAGGGTGAGAATTTTATCCAAATACTATATGACCTCCAAAGAGAAGTTACTTGTTTTATTGCACTCTAGGAATATGCAAATCTAACATGATTACATCCATAGTTGATTATTTGGGTTAAGATGAGATTTGTGAGATCCATAAAAGCAAGAGTTAAAGGAAATTGTTTATCACGATCACCAAGTCTATTATTCTTGGTAAGGATATTGATTGTTCACTTTATCTCTCAAACTATGCAAAAATATCTACTAGAGTGTCTATTATAGAATAATCCCTAACACATGGATCTAATGTGTTATAATTTTTTTGTCAATGGGGCCTTGGTTGGTAGATAAAGTAAGGGTGGTGATATTCTCCCCACCAAGGTTCAAATCATCACTTGTGAACTAACACACCCATGCAAAAAGATCATTTATTATGGCCAAGGTCAAGTGCAAGTCTTAAGCAACTTTGATGGAATAGATACCCCACTCATAACTTCTTAGCCAAAGGAGTTCAAGTTGAATGTTGTATATTCATTGAACTTCATTGAATATATTTTTCAGATTGTAGGGTAATTATACTTTCTCATTGAGTTGTCCCCTCTATCCTCTACCTTGTAAACATACGTACATGTGTGTGGATAATAACAAGAATACTAACTGTAAGATACACCTATCTTGCAATTTTTTTGAATAAGTTTGACATTCCAACAATACAAAATCAAATTTTGTCAAATTCTACCCAAAAAATGTAAACTATTTATCTCACTTCTCATAATAATTTTATGTTTTTATAAAACTTAAAAAATAACTCTAAGAAAACAAAATTACCCACCCACTTACCAACCACTGAAATCCCATAATTTTAACAAAAGATTTTACTACCCACCTTGCATACTAACCAATCAACCCCCAATACTTTGACAAAACATTGGATTATATAAAATGAGTCATAAACCACCTCTTCTTTAATAAGGCTATCTGGTAGCAACTACACCTACCGAAATTGTTTGGAATAATGATTCCCGTGTGAAGTGAGTGACATGAGAAGAAGTTTAATTAATATGAAACTGCTGATACTATGGAACAAAACTATATTGAACATATATATAACTATATTGAACAAAACTATATTGAACATATATATAACCATATATAATTATATTGACAAAAAAACGCGATTTAATAATTATTATATAAACTATGAAAGATTAATAAATGTTAAAACCAAAACAAATTTTAATAAAATTGGAGAAATTAAAGAGAATGAACAATATATTAAATTGGAGCGAAAACCATAAACATTAATAAATCTATAAACATTAATAAATCTATATACTAGTCTTTCAACTTGACAAAAACCATAAATATTAATAAATCTGAAAACTGAAACAAATATTAATGGAAAATGAACTATGAACTATGCCTCTACTACCCTGTCTTAAATAAAAAGATTAAACTATAAGCAATGGGAATTTGAATGTAAAGACAATAAAGACAGGTGAAATATCAAAAACAAAAATCTCCTCAACTCAAAACAAGAAGATATTTGGGACACCACTTCAACTTGTAATCGATTTTGTCAAAGCAAATGAAACGTTGAAAGATTGATTGCATATTTTTTTGACTTGAGGTTTAAATGCCACAAAATGAATAGAATATCTGGCTCCACTGTAACGCGGTATAAAAAAACCAAACCTAAATTTCTACATGTGTGACTTTATACCTTGCCTTTATGCAAGGTAGTTTGATATCTTTAATGCTATATTTTAATGCGTTTGCCACCCTTGTTTAATCTTACCTTCCCTACATCCAAAGCGGAAAACATTTCCACGTATAAATCCAAAGTAGTTGTTAATTTCAAAAGTTCTAAGGGCATCACTACCCAATAAAGGTAGATGACATACAAGAAGCAAAGGTGGTCACTGCCCAGGGTGTTGCTAAAGAGATTCCCTTACATGAATTTGAATGAATTTGAATACATGAGTGAACATGTTGTTGAATCCAAGCAAGAAGTCACACAAAAAGATGAACCTCAATTGTAGTAAGCATTCATAGATGAAGAGGATATTGTTAATATCGAAAAGCTTCAAGGGGATGGTGTTTTATTGTTATAGAATCATTGTAAAAAGAAAGAGACTAGATAGCATGTGTAATCTTCTTCTTTTAGCGCACAGAGATGGTTGCAGTCTTCAACATATGGTATGCCTTCTCTAGTTTTGTCCTAGTTGTATAGTCCACTTTCTTATTGTTCTTCAAGAATTGTTGCATTAGATATACGCTACTAGGGCTAGTTGGACTTCCTCTAAGATGTTTGCATCTGAGAGTATAGATTCTAGCAGCCACGACTGTCAATTTCTCTTTGATTTGAAGTGAAGTGAGGTGCACCAATTGGTGTGTCCATTTATCCTTTGATATGAAGTGAAGTGAGACACACCTACTGGTATGACGTCAGGATTGATCCTCCATCTCATGTCACTTAGCTTGATGGATTCAGTGACCCTTGGTCTTGTTCTCCTTTACTTAGCTTCACGACACATATTCTAAATAAAACTATGATCAATTTAGTAGTTCATGTTAATTAATAACTAGTATCCAAGAAAACACTTGTTGAAGTAGATCCATCAAAAGAAGACCACAAGAGTAGTGGGAACTTGTTGAAGTTGATCCATCAAAAGAAGACCACACACACTTGGAAAGAAATGTGGTGTAAGGTCCAACAATGCATGGGATGTTGAGAGCTTCGAGGAGGTAGAGAGGCTAAGGCAAGAAGGTATGGTCCGAGGTCGGTAGTGGCAGAAGCAACTTAGTGGCATTGACTACAATGCAAGGAGTTTAATTTATCTAAAACTGTTGGTAGGAAGAAGCAGGTGTAGGAGCAAGTGCAAGTGTGTGGCACGATGTGTAGGAGTAGTTGTGAGTGCATGGCACGAGAAGGCACATTGGTTTAATTCATCTGAAACTGTTGTCAGGCAATACCGATGAGATATTTATTACAATCGCATTGGGAGGAGCGAAGGGCGCAATAAGACTTCAAAGTCTTTGATCAATAAGATATCAAATAAATCACATTTAAAATTCAATTGAAAACATTATTTATTGAAACTTTAGGTAAAGGGATGCATATTTTATGATCAACCATCAACTAATAGTCAATCAACACTAACTCAACGCTATATACCAACCTATCAACATATATAATAATGATTGTAATTGACATTATTCATGCATAAATCAAACCCTTAGTTTATGATCTCTCCACCCATGGTTTTTTTCATTATTGTCTTAATAATTATACCCACAACCGGCTCTTGTGACAAAAGTAACAAGATAAGTTTAATGAGATTAATATTGTAAAAATTGACCATGTTATAATATCATGTTAAAAGAAAAAATTAATAATTATTTAATTTTTTATAAATATACTTTTAAAATAAAAAAAATAATTTCTGTTCTAAGACTTTTGCGATCATTGTTTTGTTCAGAGAGTACTTTCGGATCCATCGCATAGGTTTTATGTTTTGACGTTCCGGACCAAACTAGTGTGGTTCAAGCTTTCGATGATGGACCACACTAGTTTTGGTCCGAAGCGTCGAAAACATAAAACATGATGGACCACACTAGTTTGGTCCGAAACGTCGAAAAACATAAAACCTATGCGATGGATCCGAAAGTACTCTCTGAACAAAAAAAATAATGTTTAATTTTTTATAAATGTATTTTAAAAATAAAGAAAATAAAAACTATAAAGGAAGCATTCATTATTAATGTTCACTTTATTACTCACTAAATTTCATTATGATAAAGTTTCCATAATCATTGTACTATAAAGTCTACCATGGTCCACAAGGATAAGGCTCGATATTGAGCTACCTTGTTAAAGGATCCCAATAAGTTGAACCATTCTTTATTATGGGGATATAAATATTCGTAAATGATGGTTTTAAATGCTATAACTATTATCATAATAGCATTGAGTATCTCACAAAAGTAACAACTAAACAACATTATATTATGTATTAATAATTATAAATTTTGATGATAAAATGAAAATGTGATTTTATTAGTCAATATAATTAATAATACAAATATTATGTATTAATAATTATAAATTTTGATGATAAAATAGAAAATGTGATTTTATTATTTCAATATAACTAATAATAAAAACATTAAAATTTGTTCAATAGTGTAAGCATTAAAACATTAAAATTTGTTCAATAGTGTAAGCATTAAAATTTATTCATTATTGTAATAGTAGTATTAGTATTTTACAAAATGCTCAGCTAAACAACATTACATTGTATCTTAATAATTATAAATTTTGATCAAGGGCGGTAGGTACAGGGGGATTATTTGTGATCTTAGAGGAAATTTGTTGGCATCTTATGCTTGGGGTTTAGGTAACCTTTCTAACAACTTTGTTGAGGCTTGTACCCTTTGGAAAGGTCTTAGAATATAAAAAGAAACGTGGATTCATAAGCTCATTATTCTTGGCGATTCCATGTTGGTGATCAAGGCGATCATTAAAAGAACCATCATCGCAAACAATATTTTTTCAAGCATTTTGTCTCGTGTCCTTGCTCTCCTAGTTGAATTTGAAGAATTCTCCCTATATCACATCTTACAAGAGCACAATTATTTTGCTGACCATTTGGCTAAGATTGGCACCAACCTTGAGGAGGGTGAAATTTTAGTAAACGAGACAAAGGGGAGGCTCCCCATACCTTAGTCCGCATGGGAGGCACATTTATCACATGGGACATTTGGCAACTCGCTGGTATAGGAGGTTGCGTGATTATGCAGTTCCCACACTTGAATGGTTTCAAAACTGACGAGAGCATTCATTCTATCTTTTGCGATGGATGGTTATTCTTTATTATGGTTTTGGTCATGGATATATTCCTTTCTCGAGGAAGAGAGGATTGTCACTCTGTGTCGTGGGTTTGTTGTGGATTCATGGTCTTTTGTGGGAAAAGTTATATTCTTCTTAGAGGACACAACTTGATGTTGGTTCTGACCTGGGCTCTAGCTAGGACCTCCTTGGTCACCAGGCTCTTTCCCTTTGATTCTGGTTATTCACGAATTCATGGACTCCCTATTTTTCTGGGTTTTAATTTAACACACTATGCTATTGATTGTAGTTCGGTTAGTCCTGGGTGTTAATTTTCTTATGGGAGGTGGTATGGTTGCTTTGGCAGTTTTTCCCTCGCTCCTATTTTGGTAATTTTTGGGAGTTGGTGTGGTTGTGGGTCATGGCCCAAACGTTTGGTTGTCTGCTCCGTTCTATAATGGATCCCTCTTTGAGTGATATGGAGCATATTCTTTGCCAGCACAAGGAAATGGGGGAGGCTAATAGTTTGGCTCTTTGGGAGGTTATGAATAAAATGGAGGAATTGGACCAGAATTGGACCAGTTGCTTAGGGTATAAATTCAATGCATAGACTGCTTGGAATTGGAGTGTCAACACTTTAGGTCGTTGGTGCAGTCGCAATGTTCTCAATCAGCTTCTTACCACCAGGCTTCAGTACTGTCCCATATTGGCAATTCAAAAGAAGAACAAGGGGGTTGAGACACAATTCCAATGGATATTGAAGGGAACTATTCACCTCAGGGTGGAGTGTAGGAGGTTTCAGACAATGAATCTATCCATCATTAAATGTTTTATAGATTCATAGTTTTTTTACTGGGGCAATTTGTAAAAGAAATTTGCAGCCAATCTGTTTGGAAGTATTCTAGGAAGTTATTTTTGTTTTTCAATATACTAGTAGTAGAAATATATACATGCTTAGAGCCAATTTTTGTAAATTTTTTTTATTTTGTTGTTGCTTTGACACAATCCATTTTATAATATAAATTTTAGTTACAATTAAAAAATAATAATTATTATAAAATTTGATGATAAAATAGAAAATGTAATTTTATTAGTTTACTATAATTAATAATAAAAACATCAAAATTTGTTCATTAAAAAACACATCATAATGTTAATGTATTACACTTGAGTTTAATATAGTATTTTGAGTATGAATTTAATAAGAATCATAATGTTAATGTATTACACTTGAGTTTAATATAGTATTTTGAGTATGAATTTAATAAGAAGAGTTAATTTCCTTTACCATTATTTTAATAAGAAATTATGATTAATTATTTAATTTAATATAATTAATTAAATTATTCATAATTTCTTATTAAAATGATTATAATGGTAAAGAAAATTAAATTATTAATTATATTTAAAAAATATTAATATGTAAATAAAAAAATAAGTCAAACCACACTTTCATTTTTATTTAACTAACAAACAATTTTTATCTAACTAATAAGCATTATTTTAAATAGTTTAAATAGGGTGGGAGAATTCTTCACATTATAATCCATTTATATAATGACAAGGAAAAGTTTAGATGTTTCTCACACCCCTACCCAATATATACATATTCCTATTCCAATCAACAAGTCCTTGGTGGCTAGGATCTTGTTTAAAGTCTTTAGTGGTTAGGCACTTGCCTAAGCATTTAGCTAAACCCTCTCTTCCCAGCCTCTTATATTCCATTCTAGTGAGTTTGAGATCAATGAACTCCACATCAACTACTCCTCCTTAAAAAGATGAGTTAAAAAGTTTAGCAAAACATCCCTTCACTCGCCAATTCACTTCTTTTAAATACCAAATTCATGTCTCCTCCACACACCACTTTTTAAGAAGCAAAGGATATGTCATTAAAGACTTCCAACCAATGCTCTTTCATGTAAGGACTAGGACCATAAAAATTGACAAAATTTACATCTCTTTTAAAATTTTATACTTATAAAGTGCAAAATATGATTGACTGCAGGAAAATATTTTGAAATTTTATACTTATAAAATGCAAAATATGATTGAGGGCAAGAAAATATGTTTTTTAGTCTATAAAAGGATTTCCACCAAATTGCTAATTTTATAGATCTTTTTTTTCATCTTCAACTAGATGCTACTAAATACTACAAAATGCTAATATAACAATAAGACCTATAAAATCCCAACCAGATACCAATCCTTTGACATAAATCTTCATCTTCATCTTCAACTAGATGCTACAAAATGCTAATATAACAATAAGACCTATAAAATCCCAACCAAATACCAATCCTTTGACATAGTTTCTTGTATGAATGTTACACTTGGCATATATTTCTAAACTAGACTTTTAATGGATTTCTTCTTTTGGGTTTCCCCATATCCCATAGGTAAACAATCTCTTTTCTTTTTTCTAGGAGGTCATCCCTTCTCTAAAACTTCTAAACTCCGGAAGTCCCATGAAAGAAATTTAAACACAACTTATCCACTTTGAGATTGTAAACCAACATTCTAACATACCTGCTTACCTAATTTTATTGGGTGTCTCCATGTCAGATTATTATACAGGGCACACACGTTGTTCATGTTCATCATGCCTCCACCCATACGCTTATTAATTTATTGTGTCCATAATTCTACCAACAGCCCTCATGGCTTTTGTCACAACTCTAAGTCACCAATATATTATGCCCACTCCCAACTTTTCAAAATCTGAACACCCTTTTCTTCTAATGAGGAGGCAATCAAATTTATTTTTAAATCTATGGGCCCGGGATCCAAGGGTGTAAAGATTGGCCTTGCGTAGAGGCTATGTCCTCTAGTGATGAAGAGGTCGTGTCTCCTCTGCTCATGATTTTATGTGTTCCACCATCGTCACCTACACCAACTTATCCTTTCAGATAATGTCACAATTAATTTCGAAAACTACAAACTTTGAAGTTGTTTCTTTGTTACGTTTTCAAACAATGTTTTATAAAATAAAATAACTTAAATTTAGCAATTTGACATTGACTTTAATAAAACCTAAACCTACTATAATGGATAGGGATACTTTGACTAAAAATCTGGCGAGGATATTCATATCATGCTCTAAGTTTATAATGTGTCGATAAATCTTATTTATTGTTATTTAACTTTTTAAGATGCAAATGGTCACTCTACTAAGTGCAGGTCAGTTTTGTAAAGAAATACATCATAGTAGCTTCAACAAATATAGTAGAAGTATGATTATAGGAGAAGTATGATTGTATTTTTCTTTTAATGAATGATTAAGACAAGTTATTGAATGTTGTAGAGGCACAAGATTGACTAAGTTTCTTTAGAGGGTATTTTAATCATGATTCTATCTCAAGAATGCAATAAAATAAAAGAATAAACATGAATTCAAGAGGATGTTGAAACATTACTTTCTTAACTTTCATATTCATGAAATATAAATTTAAATGGGCATGCACACAAACATAGATCCATTAATTTATTCAATAGACGATAAGACATAGAGTTGGCAGGGAGTCATAACAACTTGCTCAAGCTTTATTAATTCATTAATGGCAAATTATCTAAGTCATGGTTACAAAATAATATGTTCAATAGTTCATTTAATACAACAACAACACCATGGGGCTATGGAATCTTTGTCCTAAGCCTTCTTGATAACCTTCACACAACTTATGACTCAAGTCCAACTTACCAACTAAATGAGGAGAAGAGAGGGGAGAATATGAGATAAATGTGATTGATTCCTCTTAGAGAAACTGACAAAAATTGCAACACTACAAAGATCTTGTTCTCTCAAAATCTCAAGAACGTAACAATCACAATAATTCAATCCTTGGTGCAACTATTGCTTTCTCTTTTTGTAGGCTTGGATTTCCCTTTGATGCATGTGAGTTGTCCCGCAATTTTTGGGGATTAGTTATGCTTCAGGGGCTAATCCTCTTGGGCAATGCCACAATATTAGGGAAGCATGGTGGGATGTAACAAAAAATGATTATCGTTTTATTTTTGCCCCTTTCTCGTGGGGTTGTCTACTATGTGGAGGTATTTTGTGAACCCCCAATGCCATAGTCATGTATACATTGAATCCATTACCATGTGTTTGTTAAGATGAACTTACCACCTTTCAAAAATATGAATGGTTTATCTAATTATGTTTTCTTCAAAAAATGAATGGGGGGTAGCGTTAGGATCATGTGGCTCAAGTTTTTCAAAACTGTAGTTGGGTGTTGGGTATGCTGCACAATCTCCACTATTATTGGTAGGACTCCTTTGTTTTATATTATTATAGCCTTTGCATTATCTCGTCGTAATAATTATCTGTATTCCTCCTCAGGACGTAAAACCATTCTCCCCCCATGGAGAAGGAAAACCAAACTCATCATCCATGTGATGTCAAAATTTTAGATAATGCCTTGAGCATTTACAAACTTATTATTGGCTATGGTCCAAGTTATCAACTTTGTTTGGCATGACTCAACATCTATTGATACCGTTATCTTTCCCTTCATTTGTAGGAGATCCATCTCCCAGGAAGGCACCTTGTTAATTTTGTTGATAGAGAAGGTGGAAACCTAAGTCTTGTGTTCAATATCTGCCTTGACCTAATATAGGTATTCCACACTTAGGTGTAATAATTTTCAAATTCAACAAAGTAGCAAAAGTGCTTTCTAATCTTTGAAAAATCCTCAGTGATATTGTTCCACACTATACTTTTAATAGCACCCAAATTATTCTTCAATTTGGCATGTTCTATCACCTCCTCATACCTTTCTTGCCATTCATTCTTGTCTTCCCAGTTGTTATCCAATTTAACTTTGACATCCCATGACTCAGCTTATCATTCTCTTTAATGACCTCTAGGTATTTATCATAAATGGACATGTTGTTATTCTTTTCCATCTTGATATTGTCCTAAGGGGAAGCTAACAAGTTTGAAGTTGTACTTGCAATGCCCTTCATTCTTGAGCTTGCATCCTTGAGACACATTTAACCATTGAGATTTTCAAGGTAGTCATAGTGAACATCCCACTTTCTACATCATAGATTGGGAGGAGCCTAGGGTTAGCAAGGGGGTACACCATGGGAGATGAGGTGATTGAGATTTTCCAAACCTTCCTCTTCTCTTTCTCTTCTATTAAAATAAGTGGATCTACTGAGAAGAGGGGTTGGATGGGACCAAACATAGTGGACTAAGAAATAAAATTCCGCATAACGTTAGTTTGTTAGCGGTCCCACTTGTCATGGAGATAGAAATCACATTGAACTAATTGGAGGGGGGTGAAGGGGATGGATGAGTGGTATCGAAAGAGGCCCCTACCACATTAGATATCACGATATTTTTAAAAACATCTCCAAACTCTCAACCTGATTCCTCTTTCTTTTCTTTCTCAACATTAGGGTATTCTTCATCATCTCCCTCCTCCTCCTTCCTCTTCCTGTTGTCTCCTTCTTTAGCTTTGTCATCATCCCCATCATTACCAGGAGGGCCTCCAATTGAAGTTGTCAAGCTCTACTAGCTTCTCTGAGAAGTTTGTTGTTGTTGGGGAAGAGGATTGCTACCTTGCTACTCTTCTCCTACAACATTAGAGGTTCCTGGGCCTAAGGGATCAATAGTTCTATTCCCCTTACCCAATTATGCCATTATCTTATCAAATTCCTATGCCTACTCTTGGGAGGGTTGGAAGGTAGATTGGAGATTTACCTTGTTAGTAATAAGTGTTCTTTGAATAGCCCCTAGCCCTAGGCCTTTGGGATTTTTCTCTACCTTTGGCATCTTTCAAGGGCCCTACTCAAATTTTCCTAACCTTCCTATGCCTTTGAAACCCATGGCCTTGGCCATTTTAAATCCCTTTGCATATATGAGGTTCTCATTTTTTTCCCTCAAGTTATTACCTAGAATATTTGATCTTCCTTTGCACTTACCCCTCCTTCTTGTTTTTTGGGAACAAGGCTCTCAACAATTCTTCCTCATTGTTATCATCTTCATGAAACTTATGATAAATTTTTGAAAACTTAACATCTTATGGGATTGTGCCATATGGTGCTTTTTCCTTCTTAAGATAAATCCCCATTATTCACCATGCATCTCTTCTATGCTTTTCTAAATTATCATCTCAATCCTTCTTTCTTGTGGCAAGGCCACAAACTTAGCATTGCATTGTATAGGACCTTGAACGTCTTTCTTGTAGAATGTGTAGTAGGGGGCAACATCGAGCTTTGTCACCTCTGGGGTAAGAAGGGCATGTGTAGTATCTTCCTCCAAATTCTACCCATTAGTAGTGACATTTAACTACACTTCCTCCTCGGACTCCCTTTTTGTCAAATTCTCATTATTTTCTCTACTTTTGTGGTCCTTGAGCCAAGTGACATTGTTTCCCTAACTATTTCTATCAAAACTAACTATCTAGTCTTTCGCTGATTGATATATATATATATATATATATGGTCACTCATTTAAGGACATGAAATATGAGTTATTTAATAAACTTTTGCAATTTGAAAGTCGCATGAAAGGAATTTAAACACAACTTATCCACGTTGAGATTGTAAACCAACATTCTAACATAGTTGCTTATTTCTTACCTAATTTTATTAGTTAGGTGGGTCAAATGTAGATATCATAGTTGCTTATTGCTTACCCAATTTTATTAGTTAGGTGGGTCAAATGTAGATATCATATATTGTCCACGTTATCATGCCCTCAATTTATGATGCCTCCACCTCTAGGTCTTAGTTCATTTATTGTGTCAATTATTCTACCCAACATTCGCCCTCGTGACTTTTGTCATAACTCTACTTCACCACATAAAAAAATTATTCTCACTCCCTCGTGACTTTTGTCATAACTCTACTTCACCACATAAAAAAATTATTCTCACTCCCCAACTTTTCAGAAGCTAAGGTGGCAATTAAATTTCTTTAAATTTATGGGCCCAGATCCAAGGGTGGAAAGTTGGCCTTGCGTAGAGATTATGTCCTCTAGCGACGAAGAGGTCGCGTGTCCTCTACTCATGGTTTTGTGTGTTCCACCATCGTCAGCTCCACCGACTTATCCTTTTAAATAATGTCATAATTAATTTTGAAAACTTTTAGTTACCTTTTCAAACATTGTTTTATAAAATAGCTTAAATTTAGCAATTTGACATTGACTTTAATAAAACCTAAACCTTACTATATATGGATAGGGATCCTTTCACTAAAAATCTGGAGAGGGTATTCATATCATGCTCTAAGTTTATAATATATCGATAAATCTTATATATTATTCTTTACCTATTTAAGATGCAAATGGTCAATGTATACCACATGGTTTATGAGGATAAACATAAATGTTCAATTTCATCATGATAAAAGAGGTAGAATGTTTTGTTTATCCGTTATCACTTTTTGTTAGTGGTTGTTTTCATGATTGGTTATGTTATGAGGATAAACATAAGTGTTCAATTTCATCATGATAAAAGAGGTAGAATGTTTTGTTTATCTATTATTAGTTTTTGTTAGTGGTTGTTTTTATGATTGGTTATGTTGTTTTGTAGGTTGATTTTATTTTTATAGGAATGAATTTTAGGGCATAAAGTGTGGGAAGTCTTTCCATATCATTTTAGATCTTCGAGTTAATTCGAGTCAATTTTTTAATCAAAGTGGGGTATCATCTTTTATGTTTCAATATGTTTTATTAAGTTAAGATTGGTTTTGCAATGAAGAAATACATCATAGTAATTTTAACGAATATAGTAAAAGTATGATTAACATTTTTCTTTTAATGAATGATCAAGACAAGTTATCAATGGTTGTAGAAATAGAAGATTGACTAGGTTCCTTAAGAGGGGCACCTTAATCATGATTTCATCTTAAGAAGGCAATAAGATAAAAGCATAAACATGAACTCAAGAGGAAGTTGAAACACTACTTTCTTAATTTTGATATTCATGAAATAGGAATTTAAATGGGCATGCACACGAACATAGATTTGTAATTTATT
>SNQJ01S0000789.1:169882-198500 GCA_010110895.2 Picea sitchensis | reverse complement strand
CAAGTTTCTTCCATGCACCTAATCTCCATGCATACTAATTAATCTAGTTTTTATATCAATTATTCATTTATTATATTTCTAACATTCCATTATATTAACTATACTTTAATGTCTCACACACAAATTATGATATTTTAAAATTAGCATTTCATTTACTTAATAATAATTGCATATCTTAAATCAACAAACCATACAATTTTCACCAATTTTTTATAATGAAAACAACCTTTCTTAACACTCCAATATTTTTCTACATATCTAGCTTTATGTTCAATATCATATATTCGATGACACACATGTATAGCTATTATGGGTATGTTCTCAAATGTACTAATCATGAACAATTTGTCAGTTCTTTCTATATGCTATGTGTAATGCATAACGCTTTAGCTACAAATAAAATAAAATCATATAGGATCAACAATTTATTCATACAAAGAATGTTAATAAATAGTCACACACAATCTACCAACTATTGTTCATCCATTCTTTATCATTCACAACCCCCAACTTTCAACTTTTGATGCTCAAATGATCCTTCTCACAGTGGCATGAATCCTTCTCCCAAAACTAGTATTTGTATGCCACTTTTCATGGGATGGTGTTATAACTCATCACATGGGTGATTACAACAGTATCAAAAGTCACAACAATGCTCCAAGACTATACTCAACTTTCATCATCTCAAATACTCTACATCTGTATGTAGCTAAAAAAACTCTTAGGATGTAGGTAGTACATACAAGTCTGGAGTAATTGGCATAAGTTTGATGAGAGTATTACTATATCCTCAACCCATAATTGTAAATCTTGGTGATAATCCTTCATGGGTAGGGGCTCACACAAGGTGCACATCGTCACTTTCCCTCTGACTTGAAGCTATTTTCTAATCAACTCATGTTCATAGCATATAATAGAACAATGAAATTGTGTCAAATATATAGTAAATCATATCAAGTAGAGTAACATGAAAATTCCATGCCCCATTAATTTGAAGTTTGGGTGAAAATCCTAAAACCATTCACAAAGAACCTATCTAGAGAAGATCACATAAAACTTGCAAGAGAATTGAGAGAGAGAGACAATAATGAGAGAAAGAATGATAAAATATATTAACATAAAATAATGAATGAGTAATACACACGCTAATATATAGTCCAAGAGAAGAAATGCACCAATATCATGGAGTACACGTGCCATAGGAGTGATCTAAAGGAGATCTAGACACTAACTCACTATAATGGGAGTCAACTACTAGCTAGTCTTAGTTAACTGTTGAAGAGGAAACAATTTAACTAAGTGACAAGTGTGGAGACCAAGAATAACACATTCATTCAAAGGAAGTGTGTCCTCATGCCCTAAAATATAGAAAACAGATGCATGAGTGGTATTCCACTAGTCAACTAAGTTTGAACTGAAGTCCTAATTGAAGTGATAATGCACCCTATTTTATAGGAAGCACCCTGAATTTTAATAGCGCCCTATTTTGTAGGGGAATGTTCCCAGGAGAATATTCTTAGCTAAAAAATAGAAAAAATTGAGTGTGTAAGTGTGTAATATCTCCAACACTAATCGAGATTATTTTGAGAACAACATGAAGACAAAAATATAACCGATATATAACAAGGAAATACACAGAGATAATGTGGAGAACACATAAATATAGTGAAAACCAACTTCTATTAATGAACAAAAGAGAAAAACATTGTAGAACACAAATTGGCAGAATGGGGTAGCCTATCTCCGAAAAGAAAGACATGTTGTCTACGCTTCGTTCGCAACAAGATTTACATCACACTCCATTGCATCCTTAAAGGGCCTCCTTCACCTCAATTATATATGAGAGAGTGAGAGGAGAACAATTCCCATGATGAATGTGGGATAAATTGGACTAAGTTTATAAAATGTCATAGTCATGTAAAACACTAGGACTTCCCGAGAGGTCACCCATCCCAGTACCACTATAGCCTGAGTGTGATTAACTGCAGAGTTCTAATGGGATTTGGTGCATTAACGCTATGTGGTAGGCATGTACATAAGGCCACTAGGAAATCATTACATGATGTCTGTAATTAACAAATGAAGATGACATTACATTCCATTCCCCGTCAAAAAGGGTGAATATCATGGTTTATCAAAACCACAAATTCAACATGGTGATTAAGTGGAAAAGGTGGATGGCCACTGAGCTCCATCTGGATCATTCCTCCCCTCTTAGGAAGCAATGGTCCCCTTTGTGTCAAGTTCCCTAGGGAGACAAGGAGACTTCCGCTAAACCTGAAGCTTGGTGCGTTGCTTGCCTTGCTGAAAAAGATGTCCTACTTAGCTTGTTAAAGGCTGTCATGAACCTGTTGCTCGAGGGATTAGATATATCCAACCAATATAGATGCATGATATACCTAAGTATGGGAGGACTCTATCGATGAAGATGTAGCATGAAGAGTATGAAAGGTTCTATTATAACCTTACTTGACTGGGCAGTGTGGAGGCACCCCCGTAGGTGCAGCAAGAACATATTGGTACTCTTCTACAATCTTGTCAATTTGCTTCTGCTGGATAGAAAGGTCTTGGGATGATCCATATTATGTTTAGAATGAAATGAAAGTAGAGAAATTACAATGAAACACTCGTGAAAATTGCCAGAAACAGAGAAATACATCAATACTTGATTTCTATTAATGAAATAATTGTAAAGAAACTGTAAAAATACAGAGTGCAAGACTCGCTAGAATGGTGGCAACTTTATCTCTGAGAAGAGATGTGACGGCTACGCTCATTCACAAGAAGATTATTACAATGAGTCTATGAAGGAATTTTTATGATAAACAAGAATGACAAAACCCTAGACATCCAAAAACCTAACCCTAGGAGAGGAAATGCCAAAAGTCACGTGGGCCCCATTTGGGTAAGTTAGTACATTAACTTCCCCAGGTCGTAACTTTTGCATACGATCTCTGTTTTAGGCATGTGATATCCAGTTGGAAAGGTATTTTCGAGAACCACAAAAGACAAAAAAAACATTGTTTAGGGCCCCAAAACGGACCTTGAAGTACAACAAGATGTGATGACATGAAAACATACAAAATAAGCCAGTTGGATTAGATGGGAGGCCACCAGTATCCACCTAGAAGATGTGTAAGGCTTCAGACAGCACCAGAAGTGTAGAACCCACAATTACAAAGGAGTACAAAAGAACATGTTGTACTAAAAAATGAAAAGAGGAGCTAGTTGGAACATGTGGGTGGCCACCAATATCCACCTGGATCAATCCTCCCCCCTTAGGAAGCAATGGTCTCCATTGCATTGAGTGTTGAAGGAAGAGGGGAAATCATTTTCTGAATCTGAAAATTGGTGAGTTGTGTGCCTTGTTGGAGAATTTTTGCTTCTTGGGCTATGGGAGACTGTCACAAACTTATTTCCGGCGGGGTTGAATCTACTCCACCAACTTGTTGTCTCTGGGTTTGACAAGGCATTGTGTAGGCACCATTATAGGTGAAGAAACAATATCTTCTTTCTCTTTGACAATTTGTTTTTGTTGCATAAAAGGTGTTGAGGTTGTAATGATTGTAGAGATCTTCTATGCATCCTTTTAATAGACTGTGAAGAGGATGAATTTTTCAGTATGACAGATTACCTTGCGATGCTATTTTGGTGGAGAAATAGTCAGAACTACCTTTGGTATCCTGTAGAGTTGACCTCCCAGAGTAATAATGACACTACAGGGTATAGACTCATAGACAACATGACATTTCCACATATATGGTTGTCCCAAAACAACATCACAGACATCAAGAGGGGAAATATCAAACACTACCTCGTCCTTGAAGGGATGGATGACATAGGACAGGCGACACTGTTGGCTGACGTGGATATCCCATCCCTGGTGAAGCCACCCGATGTTGTATGGTTGCGGGTGTGGTGTTGTAGACAACCCCAAATGTTTGACAACCTTAGATGAGATGAGGTTCTTTTGGCGGTCGTTATCAATAATGAAACACAATGGTATCCCCTTCACCCACATCTATGAATGGAAGAGGCACTCCCCCTCTTTAGGATCTACTGGTTCTTATAGCTGGATTGTTGTGGTCGTGACAATAACAGTGGGGTCTACGTTGATGATATTTCTATTTTCAATATTTTCTGGATCATATTTTGAATCAGGGTTCAAATTCGTGTCTTTAACCTCAACCACCAATGACTGTTTCGAGCGACATTCATCGGTGTTGTGCTAGGGGCTTTTGTGGAAGTCACACCACTTCCCAGTGTCATTCTTCGTCTTTACTTTACCCTTTTTTTGCTGTGCCTTGGACTATTTTTCTAGAGGCTATTGGTTAGGGTCGTCTTTACCATGCTTTGGTTGTTTCATATTTGCAGACCCGAATTCCCATTTGTTCTGGTGCCTAAATTTCTGCTGGATTTTGACAACATATCGATATGAAACTCCCAATGATGAGATGTTTGGGAAATCCATTTCGGTTTGGATGTACCTATGCAAAGCCCCATGATATTTTATAACTAGATGTTGCTCGAAGTCTTTGATACCCATCTTGGTGCCCAAGGTATGGAAAGTATTTGTGAAATCCGACACTGTTTGGCTCTTCTCTTGCCGCAGTGTGGTCCATCTCATGTACTGGTCTTCATAGTTATCAACGAGATATTATTCTTCTTTGATCGCATCCACAAAAAAATCCCAAGTGGGCTCGACCCCATATATTCCAGATTCCTCTGTGGAGATTTGGTGCCAGTAAGTTTCCCACTAATGTTTGACATGGGGGAGACCCTTGAGGAGTGCGAAGGTGATCTTTTCCTCATCGGAAAATTTTTGAATGGAGAAATAACCTTCTAATAGATTTAACCATTTTTCTAGGGCATCCGCATTTATATGACCTTCAAATATGGGAATATCAAAATTAACCTGTACCTTGAAGGGAGAGGTTCCTCCAAAATGGCCGCTTGATGAATATGCTCATGTTTCTATCGGCAGGCGTTGAAGAATGTGTGAAAAATTCTCCATCATTTCATCCCTCTGTCGCACGAGAGATTTCTCAAGCAACAAGTTAATAGAATCTTATACTCCGTCGTTTTTATTTTATGCCGCCATCAAGGGTTTCTTGGGCATGCGAGAGTGATTGTCCTCAAGAGAGACAAACTCGAGACCCAACTGGTTATACTCAAACCTTGTCGGGGGCATGCGCTGAAAAAAAAAATGATCAAGAGCATTCTGCTCTGATACCACTGATCCGGATTATGTTTGGAGCGAAATGAAAGAAGAGAAATTACAATGAAATACTCATGAAAATTTCCAGAAACAGAGAAATACAACAATACTTGATTTCTATTAATGAAATAATTGTAAAGAGACTCTAAAAATACATAGTGCAAGACTCACTAGAATGGTGGCATCTTTATCTCTGAGAAGAGATGTGACGACTATGCTCATTCACAAGAAGATGATTACAATGAGGCTCTGAAGGCCTTTTTATGATAAACATGAATGCCAAAACCATAGACATCCAAAAACCTAACCCTAGGAGATGAAACACCAAAATTCATGTGGGTCCCGTTTGGGTAAGTTAGTACATTAACTTCCCGAGGTCGTAACTTTTGCATACAATCTCCATTTTAGGTGCATGATAGCCCGTTGGAAAGGTCTTTTTGAGAACTACACAAGACAAAAAAACACTATTTAGGGCCCCAAAACGGACTTATAAGTACAACAAAATGTGTTGACATGAAAACATACAATAATCCAGTTGGATTAGGTGGGAGGCCACCATTATCCACCTAGAAGATGTGTAGGGATTCAGACAACCCCGAAAGTGTAGAACCCACAATTATAAAGGAGTACAAAAGAACGTGTTGCACTAAAAACTGACAAGATGAGCCAGTTGGAACAGCTGGGTGGAAACCAATATCCACCTGGATCATGGGATGAGGATGCAGTGGTTGCAGTGTAATTATATTCACCTTCTGATCGGATTGTGAAGAGGATAAAATTTGTAGTATGAGAGGCTACTTTGTGGCATTATTTTGGTTGGACAATAGTTAGAACTACCTCTGGTATCCTTTATATATGACCCCCCAGAGTAACAATGAAGCTACGGGGTCGAGACTCATAAACAACATGATGCCTCCACATATAGGGATGGACTAATAGAACATCACAGAATTCCAGTGGGGCAACATCACACAATACCTCATCCTTGAAGGGCTTGATATCGTAGGACATGAGACACTGTTGGATGACACAAATATCTTGACTCTTGTGAAGCCACCCGATGTTGTATTGATGCGGGTGTGGTGTTGTTGGAAAATCCAACTGCTTGACAACCTTTGCTGAGATGATGTTCTTTTGGCTTCCGCTATCAACAATAAAATGTAATGGAGTCCCCTTCACCCACATCTGTGAATGAAAGAGTCACTCCCCCTCCTCAAGATCCTCTTATGGTTGGATTGTTGTAGTTGTGACAGTAACACTGGGTTCTGCATCAATGATCTGTCTCCTTTTATTATTTTATGAATCAAGGTCCAAGTTGAGGTTTAGATCTTTCTCTTTGAGATTGGCCACCAATGACTGTATTGAGCGACAATCATCAGTGTTGTGCCAAGGGATGTTGTGGAACTCACACCACTTTCCAGTGTGTTTCTTAGACTTCTCGTTACCCTTTTTTGCCTGCATCTGGAAATGGATCTCTTGAGGTTGGGATTCTTTGCTCCGTCCTTCATTATGTGAGTTAGAGTTTCCTTTGCCATGCTTCTCCCACTTACTTTGTTTCTTGAATTTCTACTCAATTTTGACTGCATATCGATAAGCAACTCCCAGTGAGGAGATGCCCAAGAAATCCATATCTGTTTGGATATACCTGTGTAGACCACTACGATAATTCAAAACCAGGTGCCGCTCAGAGTCTTTGATACCCAACTTTGAGCACAAGGTATGAAATATGTTGGTGTACTCTGTCATCGTCTGGTCTCTTTTCAGATGCAGAGTTGTCCATCTCATGTATTGGTCATCATAGTTTCCGACAGGGTAGAACTCCTCCTTTATGGCATCTACAAAGGCCACGCAAGTGGGTTCTCTCCCAAATAGTGTAGATTCATCCACGATGTACCTCTCCCAGTAACCTTCCCACCAAGATCTGACATGAGGAAGGGATTTAAGGAGAGCGAAGGTGATCTTTTCACTGTTGGAAAATTTTTGGACAGAGTAATAACCTTCTAGAAGATTCAACCATTTTTCTATAGCATTTGCATCTATTTGGCCTTCAAATAATGGGATATCAAAATTGACTTGTACCTTGAAGGGTTTCTCACTTTTGAAATATCTTCTTGGCGAATATGCCTCAGTCACCACCATCGATAGTCTTTGAAGGATCTGAGAAAATTTGTCCATCATCTCGTTCCTATGTCGCACGAAGGATTCCTCGAGCAACGTCTTGAAAAGATCTCATGCTTTGTCATCTCTCTTTTCTTCCACCATGGGAGGTCGCTTGGGTTGGCGAGAGAAGTTTCCCTCAAGTGAAACTAGCTCGAGACCCAACTCTCTATACCTTGACCTTGTCGAAGCCCTGCTCTGAGAAATGACAAGGAGCAGCCTGCTCTGATACCACTGATCCAGATTATTTTGAGAACGACATGAAGACACAAATATAACCGATATATAACAAGGAAATACACAAAGATAATGTGGAGAACATAGAAATATAGTGAAAACCAACTTCTATTAATGAACAAGAGAGAAAAACATTGTAGAACACAAACTGGCAGAATGGGGTAGCCTATCTCTGAAAAGAAAGAGATGTTGGCTATGCTTCATTTGAAACAAGCTTTACATCACACTCCATTGCATCCTTAAAAGGCCTCCTTCACCTCAATTATATATGAGAGAGTGAGAGGAGAACAATTCCCATGATGCATGTGGGATAAATTGGAATAAGTTTATAAAATTCCATAGGCATGTAAAACACTAGGACTTCTCAAGAAGGTCACCCATCCCAGTACTACTCTAGCCTGAGTGCGCTTAACTGTGGAGTTCTAATGGGATCCTATGCATAAAAACTATGTTGTAGGCATGTACATAAGACCACTAGGAAATCATTACATGATGTCTGTAATTAAAAAATGAAGATGAAATTACATTCCATTCCCCATCAAAAAGGGTGAATATCATGGTTTATCAAAACCACAGGTTCAAAATGGTGATTCAGTGGAAAAGGTGGATGGCCACCGAGATCCATCTGGATCAAACACCCCCCTTGAACACTACTAGGGTGTAATGAAGAATGGGTCCCGAATACAAGGCCATCTTAGGTACCCATTTTAAAATGCATCTACATGAATGAACACTAAAAAAGTGAGGAAAAGAGGGAAAACCTCATGGGAAAACCCCTCCTCAAAGTACAATGCATAACAAATGAAGAATAAAAGACAAGTGCTAAGAAACTATGTCCTTCACTCCAAAGAGACCTCACAAATGTGCAATGTTATGCTCGATGAATATTTTGTTGAATATGTAGATGTCTGTACGGATTTGATGAAGTAGATGAACCAATGAGATTTCCACATATATCCACTTTATCTTATTTGAAAGAAGAAGATCCAAATCCCCTTCATTCATGGAAATTTTTCAATACATATTCCCTTCAGCCTTTGCATAGGCTTGAGGGATAAATGCAAGAACTATGTAGCAATGCATGCACATTATTGGTTCTATGGCTGTGAGTACATGTGGATCTCCCTCAAATTATAATATCATCCCTCTATGATCGACATGATCATCTGTAAGATAATCGACTATCGGTAGGATGGAATGTTCCCATTTAGGTCTTTGATTGGTATGCTCAATATCTTCCGAATCTGATTCGAAAAAATATCTGAAATAGAGTAGAAACCATCTCGAATGAATGGAAAAAAAGGATGTGCAGATACCTGTATAGAAGTCTCTACATGTGGCTTCTGAGATGCATAAGTATCTTCAAAATGAGAAGCTTGTTCTTCCAGTCCATAATACTTCTGGAGTTGAGAGTGATTCCTCCTCTACATGATATTGTAGTTTAGGAGAAATGGACAAGAAGACACATCTGAGAGCCATATCTTGTCTATATAGAAAATATTTTTTCTCATCTAGAGAATCTAGTTCATCCTCTGTAGCCATTGTCAATCGATATAAGCCTCGATTCTTGAGATGATGCAAAATCCTTGGATTCCAATCAAAATAATTGTATGACATGAGAAGAATAATCTGTGTTGATTCAATTTTTCCTAATTGAATATCCTCCTGAACCTACAAAAATAATGACTATGCACCTTGCTTATAGAAACCTATGGGCTATGATACCATGTAAAGTTTGAGAGAAAACCCTAAAACCATTCACAAAGAGCCTAGCTAGAGAATATCACAAAAAACTTGCAAGAGAATTAAGAGAAAGGGAGAGAGAGACAATAATGAGAAATTATATTAACATAACATAATGAATGAGTAATATACATGCTAATATATAGTCTAAGAGAAGCATTACACCAATCTCATGGAGTACATGCACCATAAGAGTGATCTAAAGGAGATCTAGACACTAACTTACTGTAACAGGAGTCAACTACTAGCTGGTCTAAGTTAACTATTTAAGATGAAACAATTTAACTGAGTGACAAGTGTGGAGACCAAGAATAACACAATCATGCAAAGGGAGTGCACCCTCATGCTCTAAAATCTAGGAAATAGATGCATGAGTGGTCTTCCACTAGTCAAATGAGGTCAACCGAGTATGAATTGAAGTCCTAACTGAAGTGATAATGCGTCCTATTTTATATGAAACACCCTAAATTTTAGGAGCACCTTATTTTGTAGGGGAATATTCTCAGGATAATATTCTCAGCTAAAAATTAGAAAAAAGTGAGTGTGCAAGTGTGTAATATGTCCAACAATTAATCCATTCACAATAACACAATTAAATTCTACATTAATTGATACACAATATGCACTATAAATTTAGATAAGAATATCAATTGTGCATGGCAATTGTCCACATATTATAATTGGGTTAATGCAAGATAATGATGGTTACTTTTGACATGTTAGATCCAATAGAAATATGAAAAATAGATATCCCTCAACTTGCATGAATATTTTGAGGTTCCTTCACAATAAATCTATATTTCATGTAAGAAGATGAAATGTAGAAATTGAATAACCTTTCTAAATATATAACTTTGATTTATTGAAAAATTTCATAACTATATCAATTTCGATTTTTATAATGTTGACAATTTGTTTTTTAGAATATAAGGTGTATGTCCATGTGTTGGTGCATAATTTGGTTACCTAAATGATGGATTCAATATATAAAAATTGTTCGATTTTTATAATGTTGACAATTTGTTTTTTAGAATATAAGGTGTATGTCTGAGAGTAGATACTATGTTAATGATGATTAATATATGTATTGATATATTAGGACAGAAGAGTGCAAGGCTACTTTCTTAAAAAATCAAGATTGGTTATATATATATATATATATATATATATATATATATATATATAGCAATAAACACTGGGATGCACTAAATTCAGGATTTGTTGAATTCATTGATTTATAAAAAAATATAAAACAATCTTGATTTTTTTTTAGAAAAGTAGCCTTGCACTAGTACCCCTTGTCATCTACATGTACATCAATTTTTATATATTGAATCCATCATTTAGGTAACCAAATTCTGCACCACGAGGATTAACCATTTAGGTAATCTTGATTTTTTTTTAGAAAAGAAGCCTTGCACTAGTACTCTTTGTCCTTTACAAAGTCTCTTAAGTCTACAATCTTCCTATCGAATTATCTTCAATCACAAATCAATCAGTACAACATGAGGATTAACATAATTTGATCAATATAACAACAAAAATTAGCATATAATACCACTAAATGAAACCTAGTGTTGAAAGTATTAATGAAAACCAAAAAATTCCACAAAGTTTCACAACAAAGAAGAATATACAAAATATTTTTTTATTGACAAGTTCATAGGGATTGCAATGATTTGGGACTAATATACCTTCTTATAATTTATAATGTGAATATTCCATGGATAGTAAGGAACGAATTATTAAACAAAATTAGAGAGAAATTTAGGAACACCCAACAAGTACACACTTTTCCTTCATGGTAACATTTTTTATGCCTTAGTGATGCCTCTGCTTGGTTTCTCAACACATGCCCTTTGTCTAGCCCTCACAAGGACATCTCCTTTCATTGTCACAAGAGCTTCAAGCATGACCTCCTTGCTCATTGTTTGATACTTGGAAAAATTTATCATTTCTTCTTCCTATCATTCATCCTTTACCCAATGGGTAAGTCTTATGCTTAATGCTCAATGAATATCAAATTTATTTGATCTAGAGAGGATATCTCTTCATCCTATTGATAAGTGAATTCTTTGAGAAAGGATCCTTTTCTTGCTAGACCATACTTCATGAATTCTGCACTTTTATGATTTCTTGTACTTTCCTTTGCTTGCTTTTCAGGGTCATTTCTTTGTTTATTGTAATACTTTCCTTTTCTTGGTGTACTATTTATGCCCCTACTTTTATATTTTTAGTGAGCATAGTGTGTCAACTTGTTTCCAAGAAAAGATATCAAGAAAAGGAATCTCTACTCAATGACCTAATACTGAGGCAATTTCAATTTCTTCTAAGCCTTACCTCTTGCTCATTGCTTGATTAGTATTCAAACACCCTATTTTCTTATTTACTAGTGATCTACACTTATCTCAAATTCATCAAGCACACCATTTCTTTCTACCCCTAAGAACATGCCCTCGAGCAACATTCTTTACTTGTTGGCCTTATACCTAGTCATTCCATGGTTTTCTTCACTTGATGGGTTGAACATTCACTTGCTTGAAGATGTGCAATTTATCTCTTTGGTCGATAAACACTCACTCAAATCACTACCTAGTTCTTTTAGTACAAGATCCTAATACTTAGAGAGAAAGAACACCAAGAAAATTATCTTTATTTAATATGCCATACTTAACCATTTTTGTAATTTTAGAATTGTCTTATCCTTGGGCCTTGAATATTTAACTATTGTTCATATTTTCAATAATCAATATCATAATGAGAAACTTGTTGATAAAAATGACTCCATATGGGGACATTACCCCTTGTTAGGGTGTTGACAACACCATAATTATTTGTGTCCATTCAAACAATAGTTTCCTTTTGATACCATACTTTCAAATCAACCTTAGAGCACATGACCATTGTCCAAACCTTTGATTCATTGAACTAATTTCTTTTATCCTTTTAGATATTTCTTACTCCCATTAACCCAACATGATTGCATTTGAGAATACTATGTATTTATCAATTAGATGCATGTAAAGTAACTGGATCAATTAATGCAATAGGACTCACTTCATATTTTGACATCTATGGAGATTAAATGTCATTGCAATATTATTTTGGATATCAAAAGACACTTTACAACTCAAATCCAAAAGACAACTTAAATAGGGATACATGAATGAAATGAGTAGTATCTTACATACCCATTGAGACACCTGATCATGGCTATTGATTTGATACAACTAGACTCTACTTGAAACTCATGAGTTGACATTGATTGATGATTTAGACTAAAATAAAATAAAAAATTGACCTACAGAAATAGAGAAAAAGAAAACACAACTCAAAACTTCCAATTGTTACTCTATACCTAAGATATTGCTAATCCAGGTACAACCAAAACCATTTGTGCATATCCTACTGACCCTAACCTATCAAGGAATCTACACTATATCAAGTAAAAGAAAATATCCAATGTATCCATGCATGCATTTTGACTTTGTAAGGGTGTTGGTCTACATCAAGTTTTACATGACTTAAGGATTGTTGAATATGACTCAAAGGAAACTAACTATTGACATGGAAAATTAAAAACATCTCTAACCTATAAATGTTTATAACATGAGTCCCATTATTCATATAGGGATCATGTTTGTGCATCAATATAATCAACCCCACTTCATACATTTAAATGTTTACCAAAAAAATAAAACAAATGCATGAAATCAAGAAGTCACATATTTTACTATATCATCCTGTAAATACTTATGCCTTGAAACCAAGTACGCTGCTTCAAGTTTTTCTTCCTCAATGTGTGGATTTTCTTCATGGATCAACATTTTGTCAATGTTAGTTGGTGAACTTGCTTCAAAAATCAATGTCTCTTGGAGAACAATTGTTTGATTTGACTATTGGAGATAACTTTGAAAATGAGGTTTTGCATTATTTTTTCTTGAAGAGTATGAATGTTGCTTGGAAATGCCAATGAACCATCAATATCATTACTTATGCATAGCATGAGATTCTGAATAGCTAAATCATTGAAGGTGACTTTATCATGTGTCTTCTCTATCGCAAGTCCTTCATTGCAAGACACAAATTCAAGATAAGAACATTACACTCTTGGTGGTTCAAATTCTACTTCTCTATCATCTCATAGTTCAATGCCAATGTCATAAATAGGGTCCTTTTCATAAAAAGAAAATCATTATCCATATTCCTTGAGTGTACTAAAAATGGTTTTCCTTTTGAGTTAGTGTGATGGGAATTATAGGTACATGGTCCATGAAACTTCTCTTTTATAGAGTCCTTGTTGACCAATACATTCCTGAGAGAGAAACCAAAAACCTATAATATCTAAATGTCCACTTACCTCTTTTCATTATGCTCATAAGATACTTCTTGACTCCAATTTCCTTGGTGAGTAGTAAAGAGAGAGAAATGCAAAATTGCATTTTAAACTTTATCATTATCCCCATAGTTGACATCTTTACCTACTTGATATATAATAAGAAGTGAATATCCAAGAGAAAGCATATAAATTCTATAGTCAAAATCATCATCAGATACCAATGTCGTGGAAGCAACAAAACTTAATGTTGTGGAAGCAACAAAACTTGTAATATCTCTTCAAGTATCTTGATAATGCCTCTCATTTTCATATGAACTCTTTTTGTGTGAAAAATCTAGGTTATCATAGTTGTTGATCTCAAACTTTCTTATTATTGTTTTAGACCAAGAATGAAAGTCACAGTAGACCCCTTCATGTGTTTCAAGTTCTTTATTGTAGTATGCATTATAAACTTAAGGCTTATGTTCATCACACTCAAGAATTTCACCTATCGACTCATTTTCCTTGACCTCATATGCTTTTGTATTGTTTTAGAAAAACAAGTGATGGAAAACCATACATAATCTTTCATCTCATCATAAAAATTACATACCTAATTTATAACAACATTTGAACTCTATTAAAATTGGAAGATCTTCATCATATAAGCCAACACCATTGGAACAATCTTCCTTGAAAGTAGGTGTCATATGTTGTTCATTATCAATGCTAGATTTCTTTGTGGAAATCAAAAGAATCTCATAATTACCAAAATCTTTAGTATGATATTCATCAATAACATATGATGATTGTTGAAATATATAATGATATTTATATAGATGAAGAATCATGCAAGCTCTACACCAAGGGGTGGATTTAGAAAAGGAAGCATTGGAAGGTTTTCTTAAGTAGGACATTTGATCGTCTACCTAAGAAAATTCAATATTATCTCTCACTAGCTCAGGGCATCTTTTAAGTTGTTCAAAGGGTAAGGTTTGAGTTGTCATGATTGCCATATTTTGGATTACACCATTTTTCTTTGAATAGATTTTCAAATGCATCACAAGTGGTAATGTTTCCCTTGGGAAATTAAAAATATTATTCCTTGGGCTCTTCTTAAAATGTGCACATAAATATCTTCATAACTACGTCTTCATGCTTAATGCAAACATCATTTCCAAATTCATAATATGCTTCCAAGTGATCTTTAATAGAAATAATGTCATTTCCTTAAAATTTTGGAGGATTCTCTCTACATCCATTTGGAAATGGGTGAGGTTACCTTTTTATCATTGTAAGATCCAATGACGCATACCTCCTTGCAAGCCAACTAGTTCATTTCACATGAGATGCCATGGAACCCAATTATCCTAGGTACATGCTCTACCACAAGATATATTAATAAATACCTTTTGAGAGTAAATGAGGTAGTTGTATCTTTAAATCTTGATACTCTTTAGGAAATTCTGATGAAAATATTCAAATCTAGTAGAGTCTCCATGTGAGATCTCTTGCCATGATCACCATTATCCGTTCTCACCTAAAACATAATAAACATGGATTTTTTGTTAAGAAGGAACATGGATTTGTCTCTCGTTGGGGAGGGAAAATGAACAACATTTTTCTCACAAAGCTAATGGTCATCATTGTGCTATAACTGAATTACTAATTCTAGGGAAATTGATTTGTCCTCGACAACAATGCCATCTCCTAAAATGTTAAGTCCAAACATGCGTAGTAGAAGAAACCCCTAGGTAACTTAGAAATTGTGTTGACTTTCACCTCTACACAACTTCTCTTACTTTAGAGCTCATGTTTTTCTAGCTCAACGATGGTTATCTCTATGTAATGTGCCTAGGGATGAACCTAGGGAGGAACTCAAGGGAAATCATTTATGTAATGTGTCCATAATCATGGGATAAGGCCCACCTTGTAGTTGGTGGGTAATATATAGTCCCACTAGGTAGTTAAAGGAGATCATGAATATAATAATAAGGGGTAGTTGGCATAGACCCATATGAATACTCATGAGAGAGTATAAATACACATGAGTATCATTGTATTGAGATATGTTGGACGTTGAGTATTTTATTGTAGCAAGCATGGCTTGTGGAGTGATTCCTTCTATAATGAGTAATTGATGGTATTACTTTACCTTAAGAGTTTTTTGTGCATTCATGTGTTGTCTATTGTGTGGATGCATTTTCTTATTCTTGAATTTTTGTCTTTATCTACCAAGGTTCACTACACCCTGTTTGGTGTCTCTAATCTCTACTTTAGAATTGTAGCATATGAGATCAACAAACAACCACAAAGACATTTAAAGTCAAAACTCTTAAAAATAATTGGTTAGATCAACAAGATAGGTGCTTGTAAATTGGGCCAAGTAAAATCAACCAACTTGTATACCAATACATAATAAAAACATTTTTGTTCTAAAAATAAATCTTCATGTAGAAGTATATATTGTCAATGAAACGAATGAATAAACTAAAAAAAAAGATAATTACTAAAAATTCTTGAGAAAAATAGTTTGACATTATATTTTGGATTATTTCAAGCTTCCAGAAGAAAACGAAGGAAAGTTGAAGAATCACAACTTATACCATTGATTACCCCAAACTCTCAAAGGAATAAATAATTAAACCACAAGAGACACATATACATTCAATTTTATTAGACGAAGTCAAATTTGATTCACAACTTTCAAGAACCCATTGTTCAACATTTCTTCTTTTGGTCTAGAGACCATACCATTATGATTGCGTTAAAGATTATCTATTCTTCGTTAAGTGTTTTTTTCGTGGTCTAAATGTTTGACTTTTTGACATTTTTATGGGTATATTTTCTGATCAATTTTATTTGAAATTCAACTAAAAGTTGTTGAAACTCTAAATTTTAGTGATTGAGTCTGTATAATTCGAGTGCCCCCAAATTTTTTGAGGGTGTTGAATCCATCTATTCATTCAAAAATGCAATTTAGACAACATAAAATGATGGTTTCAACAAGATCTAGTTCAACGAATTTCAGTGAAAAAATTTGAAAAATCGAATGTTTAAACAATACCTTTTTTTTACTCGTCCTCCAATTTGTCCTCCAATTCAATGGAGTGAAATTATACGGATTTTCATGCATCATGAATTTCCACGTGGCATCAAATCAACCTTCACATGTGAGAAATTTATCTATTCTTCAACCTTTGCGTGGCATCAAATCAACCTTCACACGTGAGAAATTGATCTATTCTTCAACCTTTGTAATTGACTTCTACCATATCACTCCTCTTCAAGGTATGTGTGTTTGCTTTTTTACCTGCCATGTGGAACATAGATATTTGTTTGGATCCCTTTTCATAGTGCTCCCTTCAGTGGAAGATATCGCTCCATGTGGGTCGATCCTATAATCAAATGCTCTACTTTAGTGGTCCATTTTTGGAACAAAACGAGAAAATTGGTTTTGTCTATGAGAGAGTGATGTTAGGTTGCTTGACTGAATAATTACACTCCAAGTGCATGAAATAAACTAGTAAAGGTTTTTCCTAGTTCATTATGAGTTTTGAGTCTCCCTAAGCTTGAAAAAATGGAGAAACCAGAGCCGAGGCAAATTTTTGAAGTTTCTCTAGAGGGGGTTCTAGAAAGTTTGAGTTTGATCTAGTAGAGAGTTTACATGGTCCGAGAAGGATACAACATGCTGACTACCACCCTTTATTTCTACCTCTAGTTTTATTGACTTTCGCTTAGTATTACTTGTTCAATGGTTTTTATCGTTCTGTTTTTATCTTTGGAAACTGTAGTTTGGCTTTCTAGTCATGAACTACTTTTAATAGCTTGGGCCCGCCATTATTGTAGATTTTTTATAGCATTTACTATTTCATCTGTTTTATTTGATCCTTGATGTTTTGTCATGTTGTGGACTATATCATCAAATGTTTCTATCTTTGTAAACTGGTCCACTTGATGGGTTTCAATTTTGCGGTCAAGGTGTTAGCTTATCCTTAGTGTTATCTGCCTCCGGCTTTACTACATTAATCTTTTATCAGTCTTCATGATGGGGTCATCTGTTTTGTTTGGTGGGAAGAGTGTTGCTATAAAGGTGACCAACTTCTTTGAGAGCAGTGATCCATTAACTCTACCATCGTCATTAAATGACTTTAATCAGTCGATTAAACCCACTGTGCTTTCAAATGCTAGCCAGTTCATTCCTAGGCCTTTTTGTTCCCCGCCCTTTGTTTCTGTTCAACTTAACCTGAATACTTTCCCTGTAGAGAGATTTTCTTCCTAGCTTCCAGAGTTACGAAACTGTTACTCTCAGAATACAGTCAAGGTGACACCAACTACTACTAGTAGGAAACGAAGGCTCTGGCAACCCAATAAGGTGCCGAGAAAACTTGTCTTGGGGTCGGATATAGGTTTAAAAGAAACCTGCCACATGGCTCATTGTGGTCTAGTTGGCCGAGTCTCCTACCACTACTTACCACAAGAACCTCTCCAGGAATGGATGGAGAAGACGTGGAAACCTATTTTAGGTTACACGCTGAATATTTTTTACCTGGAAAAAGGATGGTTAGGTTTTCTCTGTCGATCACCCGAGGATACAATGAATTTACTGGCTTCCTGGTGGTTATTTGGTGCTAGCTGTATTATTTTTAAAAGGTGGCGTGTTTCTTTGGATCCGCACAGTGAGTATTTTTCTAAAAGACACCTCTGGGTTCTTTTACCAGGGCTTCCACTCCATTTTTGGAATGAAGGAGCTCTTAGAGATATTGGAGATGCTCTGGGTACTTTTATCTCTGTTGATAGTTTTTCTCTCAAAGAAGCAGATAGAAAGATGGGTAAAGTTTTGGTGGAGTTCGATATCCATGGTGGCTTACCAAAAACTATGGATATTGAATGGCGCGACAAGAGGAAAAAGAAGCGCTTAGATTATATGGGGATCCCATTTAGATGTAATCGTTGTCACTGTATAGGCCACTTGCACAGATATTGTAAATGCATGGAGGTAGTGGAGTAACTTGATGAATTTGATAACTGGAAAGTGCCAAACTACTCACCGTATGTGGAACTTTTTGGTCATGGAGATCCTAACTATCGGGCGAAGCCGAGTCAACAAGAAGTTTCACTGGAGAAGCTATCGGGTAAGTAAAAAAAAAATTCCCTTCTATGTATGAAACTCTAACTTCGTGGGAAAGGGATACTTTGGATTCTTCCCCCTAGTTAGAAAATATGTCTAGCTTTAAAGTTACATCTTCGACTGTTGAAAAATTTTTGATTGACAATTTAAGTAAAAATTCTTATGTTATAGACTTGGGACCAGAGATCCTTTCGGGAAAAGAAAATGAAGTAATGGTTTTAAGTGGTAGTAGCTCCCCTAATTTAGGCCCGACTTTAGAAGACCCTTCCTCTGCACCTGAGCACCAACCGACACAGTCTGGTTCCTCGTCACCTTTACTATCTTCCTTTGAAGTAAATCTCCAAGGTTGCAGGGAATCGAAGGTGGACGATGAATCCCTCTTGGTTGTTTTTGATACTCTCCTTCCAAATGGACGGGACAAATATTCCTCCATTCCCCTTCCAGTCTATCTTGGGAAATCGATTGTAACTGAGCCTATGGGTGGGGAGCACGCATCATCTTCCACACCTCTACCTGTAGGAAAAGAAAAGGATTATGCCTGTTCACGAGGATTAGGCATAGATATCTCCCCCATAAAAACTATAAGCTCCCGAAAAAAGATGGGAGGGGGATCAACTAATCTTGAAGTTAGGGATCTTACCACTTCTGATAGTGGGGCACTTAGAGCGTTGAAGTCCCTATCAAGGGAGAAATAATGATTTTACTATCCTTGAATATCAGAGGGATAGGGGGCTCCCTTAAATCCGTCGCATTTCGCAGGGTATTAGATCGTGTTCGCCCTAATATCATTTTTTTATAGATATTTCGTCCATCCTGGGTTTCTTGTGTTGTTAGTACTCTAGGAACTTCCTATGGTTTACTTGCGTCCTGGGACCCGAATTCCTACTCTCTTCAACCCTCCCTGACCTGTGGGGGTATCCTACTGTCAGGAAAAATATTAACCACACATTGTTCTATTTCTTTACTCAATGTATACGGTCTGTGCACGGATAAAAGAGTGTTCTGGGATATTTTGGCTGGTAGTGGCATTATTTTTGCTGGCAATTTAATTTTAGCTGGGGATCTAAATATAAATCTCTCATCTGAGGAAGTGTGGGGAAGTACTAATTTCTCAGGTTCTTTGGCAGGTCATCTTAAAAATCTGTTCTAGTCAAAGAATTTGGTGGATATTCGCCTAGACAGGTTGGTACCTACGTGGCGAAATGGGCGACAGGGGACCCAGGCTATTGCAAAAATATTGAACAGATGCTTCTTATCAGAAAGTTTAATAATCTCAAAAGATTATTATCGTACTTGGGTGGAATACTCGTTTATTTCGGATCATTCCCTGATCATTGTTCAGATGGATTTAGCGTTGGTCCACAAGATTTATCCTTTCAAACTCAATCCAATTTGGTTCATGGACTCTGAATATAAGTCTCTAGTTAATTTGACTTGGAAGGATAACAAATACTTATTTGAAGAGGGTTTACAACGTAGATTGGTTTGGAAATTAAAAGACCTCAAACAACAGACAAAGTGGTGGTCAAAAAAGAGAGAAGAACTCTTAGTTAAACGCATGGAGTTCTTGGAAGCGTAGATCAAAGAGACCTTTTTAAACATTGTGGAGGATAATACATTGTTTGAAAAAGAATTATTACTGGGGAATCTTGAAAAGAAAAGAAACAAAATTATGAGTTTCAATGAAGAAAAATGGCGTCAAAGGAGCAGGGCGATATGGATCAGAAGCGACGACTCAAACACAAATTTTTTTCATCAATTCGCAAATCAGAGGTGCATCCAAAAACATATATGGGAATTAGTTGATGAATATAGTGAGCTATGTAAAGGTCAAGCATATTTGAAGAAGGAAGTTACTCAGTATTTTAATTTTTTTTACAAAGCACATACATATTCATTTATTATGGAAAAAATTGAAGTCACAAACCTCTTCCAAAGAATGGTATAGGATGAGGATTTAAATTTACTATTGAAGCCAGTATCGATTGATGAAATCAAGAAGGTCCTCAATTTTTTTAAAAGGGATAAGAGTCCGGGCCCAGAAGGCTGGACAATGGAATTCTTCTCTACCTTTTTTTTTGGTTAGTGAAGATCTAGTTCAATTGGTGGAGGAATATAGGAGATATGGGAATATTCCAAGCTGCTTAAATTCCACCTTCTTGCCACTGATACCTAAAGAAAATAATCCGACCAATTTCGGGGATTATAGGCTGATATTGCTTTGCAAATTTTGTTACAAATTGATCTCCAAAGTTATATCTAATAAGATTAAACCCATTCTGTCCCATATGCTATCAGAAGAACAATTAGGTTTCTTGGAAGGTCGAAGAATATAAGATGCCATTGAGACAACTTTTGAGTGCTTGCATAGCATATCAAAAAATAAAAAAAGCAAATCTTTGATCCTAAAACTGGATTTACGCAAAGCGTATGATTTTGTGGATTGGGATTTTCTTCATATGGTTCTTATTCAGGTAGGTTTTGATTCTCAAGTGACTAGATGGATTGTGAGTTGTGTTACTTCACCTTCCTTTGTTGTTATCATCAATGGGGAGGCCACAGATTTATTTAAAAGTGAGAGGGGCTTAAGATAGGGTTTTCCTTTGTCTCCACTTCTTTTCATCCTCGTGATGGAGGCCCTCAGTCTTTTATTAAAAAAGAGAAAAGAAGAGAGTAACTTTCGAGTGTTAGAGTTTCTAGTCTGATCAACATTCTACATCTTTTTTTTGTAGATGACGTCCTTATTCTGACAAAGGTTGATCTTATTGAATGGAGGGAGATATATGATCTTATTCTCCTGTTTTGTAAAGCTTCAGGACTACAGGTTAACTCTTCGAAGACAACGATGCACCATGAAAGACTTACAAATTCAGAGCTAGTACCTTTAAGGTCCTTACTCCCGTATACTTTCTCGGCCTTACTCTTAGGCTTCAAATATTTGGGATTTCATTTAAAAACAGGACCTCTGAGGGTGGCGGACTGGACATGGCTTATAACCAAAATTGAAAAAAAAATAGGAAACTGGTGCTATAAATGGATTTCGTTGGGTGAAAGGTTTATATTTCTCAAATCGGTTCTTGAAAGCCAATCCATTTATTGGATGGCTGTGGAATTAATTCCAAAGTATATTATTACACATATCTGTAAATTGTGCTTTAAGTTTTTGTGGAATGGAAATACTACTTCAAGTCATATCCATCTATGCAATTGGGAAGTATTATCCCAACCAAAATCGAGTGGCGGTTGGGGTCTCATAAATTTAACACATTTCAATCTCGCGTTGTTGGCAAATACTCTTTGGCATACGCTCTATCGCAAAGGTATTTGGCATAATATTGTGATGGATAAATATTTAAAGCGCTCTGATGTGATTACTTGGTTCAGGTCGGAAAATTTCTAGCATAGTACAACTTCAAGGATCTGGAGAAATTTATTTAAATTGGTGCATTTGTTAACACATTGGAATAGTTGGTTGTCGGGCTCGGGGGAACAAATTTATATTGGCATAGATTATATTCTGGGATTGCGTGAAAGACCTTTATTGTCACAGGATCTTCATGATCATCTAAACAGGAAGGAGATCAATTTGTTGGTCAACGCAAAACATCCATAGGAAATAAGTGATCACACAGGTAATTGGCTAAGTAGTGGCTCATTGGGTCTACATGGAACTCTCTCAGAGGAATGGAATAGCTACACAAAGGGCCTCTCAGCTACCAATGCTATCCTTGGCGATTCAAATGATAAACTTTTGTGGACGGGAGGAGATGCAACAAGTAAAACTACAGTCAAGAATATCTATCTAGCGTTGGCCACTACTCTAAATTACCAACCCATGGCAATTTGGAATCAGAAAATCTGGAAGTGGAATATCCAATTAAAGATCAAACTTTTCACTTGGTTGGCCATTTCCCGAAAGATTTTAACCTGGGATGGACTTCAGAAAAGAGGTTGGGAAGGGCCTAGTTTATGTGTTTTGTGTAAAAGAAACTCAGAAAATTTAGATCATTTGTTCATTGAGTGTAGTTTTACAAAACATATCTGGGCAGTATTAAAGTACTTGCTGAATTTAAAAAGGATGTGGTCAGGACATGATCTTGCCAATTCTTATCATCAATGGATCAATGACAAATCAGTTATACCAAAATTAATAGCCTTGACTTCTTGGTGTTTATGGCTTGAAAGGAATAAGTGCATCTTTGAAAATGTGGCTCCCTCTGCCCATTTAGTTTTATATAAGATACTGGGACTGTACAGACTGAATACTCCATCCTTACCTCAATCCTCCATAAAGGAATGTTTTATCCAATATGAAGAGGACTCCTCCATTTCATTTTTAGATGGGACAGAAAGAAGTGATCGATCATCCTGTGGAGCGGGAGGGGTAATTAAATCAATTGATAAACTTGTTTATAGATGGCATATAAACTGTGGTAGAGGAACAAATTCAAAGGCAGAGCTCCTGGGCATCTGGGCCACACTTACTTTAGCCAACCATCTTGCTCTTCATAGGCTTCAAGCCTTTGGAGACTCAAAAGTGATTATAGAGTGGCTTAATGACAAAGGTAATTTGGATATATTCTCTATTGAAGGATGAAAGAAGCACACAAAAGACTTATTCAAAAAATTTCAATTTCTTAGCTTCCACCATATATATAGGGACTTCAACAAAGAGGCCGACAAGATATCAAAAGAAGCCCTTCTGGTTCCTGAAGGAAAGATAAGATATTATCAGTGGGAACCTGGAGGAGCTGGGCAGACAAAGCATCTGGATATATACTGAATTTTCTAGCCAAGACTAGGCTTTATGGTTATTATGTACCTCTTTAGTTTTTATGATACTTTGATAATTTTCTTGAATGTTTCTTTAGTAAAGCTATGTTTATGTTATCCCGCCTTTTTGAAATTATCATAAGCAACGTAATATTTTTGTAAAGAAAAAATGTTTGGGATAAGACTTATGCCATATGTCTTTTGGTGAAGACATAACATCCATGGATGATAGTATGTAAAACAAATTATATATGAATATAATTTTGAGCCAATTTTCACTTGGAAAAGGTTGCTTGACTTAGAGGTGGGAAGTAATGTACCACATGTTTCTAATTTATTTTAATTGTTTAAATACAATTGGGAAATGTTATCAAAGTGATTTTTTAGAAGAAGTCTTTTATGCATTTTATCACATGTTATGTAATGAAACATATTATTTTTTCTCATCATTATTTTAAGGATGGTATTCATAGTGAATTGTGTTTTATTTTTTTACCTTTTCTTCACACATTAACTTAAGGTACAATTTTTTCTGGCTTGCATTCAACAACAAAATTGCCACTTGGGATCTTCTACAATATCGTGGATGGATTGGACCAAGTTTGTGCTCTCTTTACCGATCAGACTCGGAATCTATTTATCACCTCTTCTGCGATTGTACTATTACAAAACAGATTTGGTTATTTACCCTTTCCTCTCTAAATCTGAATTTTCGGTGGACGGGAACCTCATTACAAGTCTACATGAAAAACTGGTACTCTCACGACACTATTTATCCTCATCTTCCTCTCATTGTTTGCTGGTTTGTATGGATCTCTCGAAACAAAGAGATTTTTGAAAACTTCTCG
Source organism: Picea sitchensis (assembly GCA_010110895.2). NCBI lineage: Eukaryota > Viridiplantae > Streptophyta > Pinopsida > Pinales > Pinaceae > Picea > Picea sitchensis. Next base: position 174,075 of record SNQJ01S0000789.1, on the reverse strand, counting down.
ATTTCTATCAAATCGACTTGTTTCCTTATCTTGGGGGAATTGAATCCTGTGAGACTCAAAAATCTTTCTGTCCCTAGATCAATCCAGCCTCTCTCTTTGATGGATGGGAATACTGCTTGGTTTGATGGGGCTTCACAAATTTCGGGCTCACTTTGTGGAGTTGGAGGCAAAATTCTTCATTGTGATGGATCATGGATCATGTGGACCTTAAATTGTGGCTCTGGAACCAACACAAAAGCTAAGATTCTTGGAGCTTAGGGATCTCTTTTTTTAGCTTCTCGTCTAAACATCAAGAATCTTCATATGAAAGGGGACTCCAAAACTATTATTGACTGGTTAAATGGGAAAGGGATTCTTCAAGCTGCAGCATTGGAATGTTGGAAAGATAGAATTCACAAACTTTTACTAACTCTCCCCCATACCAGCTTCTCACATCTCTACAGGGAACAAAATCAAGAAGCCAATTCTCTCTCCAAAAAAGCTCTCTGGGATTCTCCGGGTATCTTATATTATCAAATCTGGGAAGGTGGACTAGAGAACAACAATCATAGTATTTCCATTTTCTAGTTGACTGTTTTAATGCACTCTCACCTGGGTTGATCTCCTTCCTTTCATTGATCAACGGTGGATTGTCTGGCTATATATTTATCTGTGAATTTTACCTACAGAGCGTATCCCAATCCAATATTTGCCTGAAATATCTATCGACCTGCACAAATCTTGCTGGAATACTCGTTGTTACAATGATGATTTTGTATTGACTGACATCTTTTTTCTGTGAATTTTGAAGTCTTTCCTCCTCATAGGATGAGACTTTCCTTATTTGTCGCGTTGATATGGCTGACACATTCATAGATCGGATGATTATTGTATTATTCTTGGTTTACCCCAATCTAATACGGGAATTTTTTCTTTTGAAAAAAAAAAAACTTAAGATACATTTAAGTAAAAGAGTTCAATTAGACTATTCAAGACTTTAAACCACTTAATTAATTCACCAATTTTTTAATATTATAATAATATTTTAAAATTAAAAATATATCCATTTTCTTATTAAAACAAATTATACATCTAATCATTAAAACACATAATTCTTCAAAGTAAAGTCCATTTAAGTAAAAGATTCAATTAGACTATTTAATACTTTAAACCACTCAATTAATTCACCAATTTTATAATATTATAATAATATTTTAAAATTAAAAATATATGAATTATTTTATTAAAAAATATTATACATCTAATCATTAAAACACACAATTTATTTGTTATGTTTTCTTAAATTCCATTAATAAAAGATTCTATGATCAAATCAATTATAAAACTTTATTTATTTATTTATTTTTAATAAAGAAAAGTCATCATACATGCATTAAACTTTGAAAGTCAATATGACTAAATATTTCAACATGCATTCAGGTAAACTATTATGCAAAGAAAAGAAACATCAAATTTTAAGGTTGGTTTTTCTTTTCAATTAATATAATAAATATCCATTAAAATTTAGGATAACAATCATTTTTCATTATAAAAGTGTTTAAATTTTTTCATCTTTTTAGTGAAAATAACACTAACTTTTAATTATAAACGTGTTTAACTTTTTATTTTCTTTTAAGTTTATATATTGTAGATAAATACTATTAAAATATATAAAGAAATAAATATTTGATTATATAATTTCAAATTGTTTTTAGTGATAATAATAATCGTTTTTAATATTGATTATAAAGTATAATTTTAAGATACATACTTAATAATTATCTAATTATTAATGATGAAGATAGTGTTTAACTTTTTATTTTCTTTTAAGTTTATTTATTGTAGATAAATACTATTAAAATATGTAAAGAGATAAATATTCTATTATATAATTTCAAATTGTTTTTAGTGATAATNCATTAAAATTTAGGATAACAATCATTTTTCATTATAAAAGTGTTTAAATTTTTTCATCTTTTTAGTGAAAATAACACTAACTTTTAATTATAAACGTGTTTAACTTTTTATTTTCTTTTAAGTTTATATATTGTAGATAAATACTATTAAAATATATAAAGAAATAAATATTTGATTATATAATTTCAAATTGTTTTTAGTGATAATAATAATCGTTTTTAATATTGATTATAAAGTATAATTTTAAGATACATACTTAATAATTATCTAATTATTAATGATGAAGATAGTGTTTAACTTTTTATTTTCTTTTAAGTTTATTTATTGTAGATAAATACTATTAAAATATGTAAAGAGATAAATATTCTATTATATAATTTCAAATTGTTTTTAGTGATAATAATCATTATTTTTAATATCATTGTTCATATAACACTAGTGCTTAAATGTTCAAACACATTGCCACTGTTCATAGCGGAGGAAGGCGATCGAAGGTTTTTGCGGAGGTTTTATTCGGTGCTCCTTTAAGGTATATACACACCGGTGCATACATGAACAATAAAGCATTGGTGCATCAATGTTCAAAAGCACCGCCATACTTTATAATAAAAATTACATGCAGCGAATAAATCACACTGATATCGTTGAACATTAAGCATGTGTGTCCTTCATTGTCGTCAAGTGCACCCTAGTAGGGTAAATAAAAAAAATACCAAACTGATTTTCAGTGTTACAGTGCATCCCATGCTTCAAATCTCTCAAGAAAGCACTGATGTTCACCTTCCTTCCTACGATGCCCTGTTTCTGATGCTCTACACTGACTTGGATAGTTGCATTGGTAGATTCTACACATTTCCAAATGTTAGAAATTACCACGAATTTTCATTTCCTCTCAATGGTGAAACCATGCCTCCTCGGGACATAAGAGGTCAGGTACATTATTTATTACCTTCCTATTTGCATTTTCATCCAATCAAAATTTGAATTTTGCTTGAAATTTGCCATTTTTTTTCCAATTTTGCGTAGTGCGCTTGAACACTTTGGATTTCCTTGACGTGGTGTGTATTGTGTTAAATTCACAATGAGCACCGCCACCAATGCATCTCATATATGTACACATCAGTACTGTTCAAGAAAGAGCACAACATTAAGTTATAAAAACAAAGTGATGCATCCTTTGGAATGCCCCATAACCGGTGCACAATTGGATTCGACCCACACTGGTACATTTCACTTAATTAACTGCATCTCTATCTCAATGATATATAAAATTTAACGTAGTGATGCACCAATTTTAACCAGATGCACCGATGCGTATAAAAAACATCAAACAATGGTGTGACAATTTTCAAAAGCATTGTCATACTTCATGATGAAAAATATATGCAACGAATAAATCACACCGGTGCCATTGAACATTATACACCGATGCGCCTCACGATAGTGGTAGGGTAAATAAAAAATAATTACCATTGAACTGATTTTCATCATTACAATGCATCCCATGCTTCCAAACTGTCAATCAAGCACCGATGCTCATCGTCCTTCATAAGATGCCATGTTTCTGGTGCTATACACCGACTTGGATAGCTCCATTGGTAGATTCTACACATTTCCAAATTTTGGAAGTTACCATGAATTTTAATTTCTTCTCAATGGTGAAACCATGCCTCCTCAAGACATAAGAGGCCAGGTAAATTGTTTATTACCTTCCTATTTTCATTTTCATCCAATCAAAATTTGAATTTAGCTTGAAATTTGACATTTTTTTTTTCATTTTTTTTCGAATTTCACGCGGTGTGCCTGAACGCTCTGACTTTCCTCGACGCGATGTGTACTATGTTGAATTCAAATTTAGCACCACCATCAGTGCATCTCATATATATGTACGCATCGGTGCCATAATGCAAGAGCGCCATGATAAATTATAGAAGCCAAGCGATGTGTCCTTGATTTAGATTTTTTTAGGAACGATATGAAGGCATAAATATAACAAAGATATAACAAAGAAATACACATAGATATGGAAAGGAACACAATAATACAATAAATCTCATATTCTATTAATGACTGCCTAAAATAAAAAAGACTGTAAATGCAAAAACCCACAAGATACTTAGAATGGTGGTAGCTTGTCTCTGAGAAGAGATGTGTCTGTTAAGAACCAAACTTCAATATAGCATAGAAAAACCTCAGGAAAAGTACTCAACGCCTTGAAAAAGAGATAATTTCAGATAATAAGCCTCTTCGAGGGGGCAACCTCCTTTTACCCCACTTAAATGTTCAAGTACCAGATG
>SNQJ01S0000789.1:135691-150581 GCA_010110895.2 Picea sitchensis | reverse complement strand
ATGGTTTACAACTTTCAGTTGGTATCATAGCGAAATCCCGGTGAAAGCCAAAAGCACATGTGTTCAAGATGGAAAATATCATTCTTAAAAACATGAAAATTATGGAAAATATGAGAAACACTCTTGAAGAAATAAAGAATTATGTGAATGAAATAATGGAAGAACTAATAGAGAAGGAATTCCTGGTATGCTTGGAGGAGGGTTTCTGCCAAAACCAAATTGCGCTTCAAGAAGAACCTCAGAAGAATCCCTTTGTCACCAAGATGGACCCCAAGGTAGACAAGCTACTTTTTTTTTATGGTAATAACCAAAGAAAAAATAATTCCAACATTTCCTCAGTTGTCAAGTCCAACTCAAATGAGAATCGTGTGGCAATTGAAGATACAGGGAAAAGAAATAAATCCATATTTGAAGCGGAGCTCGCAGAGGACATCAATTTCACATTTGATTCTCCAAAAATTATGGAATATGTAGAAATGGTTAAGGAAAGTGGTTACTATGACGTGCTTGGAGTCAATCACATGACACTGGAAACATAGATCAAGAAATATTATTACATGAAGGCTAGCATAGTTCATTTTGATAAAAATCCAAATGATCCTCAAGTGGCAGAAAAGTTTCATGCATTGGGAGAAGCCTACCAAGTTCTCATTGATCCACCATAGCGAGCATTATATGACGCCCATGGAAAAACAAGTGTATCAATGAAAGCATTGATAGACCCAACAATCGTCTTTGTTATGTTGTTTGGAAGCAAGTTATTTGAACACTATATAGGCCAACCTGTAATGGATTAAATGGATTCTTTCGTGATGTTTACTAAATATAACCAAACATATATCATGAAACTACTAGAGAAGATGAAGAATGTCCAAGAGACAAGAGAAGAAAAACTTGCACTGATTTTGAAAGATTGTCATAATCAATATGTATAAGGTGACAAGGAAGAGTTTATACAAAAAGCTAAATCTAAGGTTCAATAGATCAACAATGCATCTTACAAAAGTAATGTTCTGCAGTCAAATTGGCTACATATATGCAAGACAAGTTGCACAAGAACTTGGGAAGAACGCCATATATTTGGGTGTGTCGTTTATAGCTGAATGGTTAAGACACAAAGGGAATTTTATAAAATATCTTGCCACAACAACAACGAGTGCTTTGGCACTTAAACACTTACAAGAAGATATGATACAACATATCACACTTAAACACTTATAAGAAGATACAATACAATAGATGAGTACAGAGGGGAATTATCCTAAAGGTAAATTATCTATAAAATCTCAAGTTACAACAACAACACATTTTTTTTCACTATTACGGTCACAAGAAGAGATGAAACAATTCTTGAACATAGAGGGGAATTATTATGAAAGTGATTTGGAAGCATATCTACAATCCAATAAACAATTAATTATTAACTCACTTTGGAAAATAAATGTACCTAATGTTGAAGGCACGCTCTCACGTGAGTGTCAGATGGTCTTTCAAGTTAACCATTTGGTTCCCACTGTGAGTGTTAATACAATGTTTTTATTTCTCCAGTACCAACCTTGGTAAGTAGAGAGTTTATTGGAGAATATTGATATATGTGAATTAGATGATCGATGGCATTGGGAGAACGTTGATCGTTTCAGATTCAATACTCAAATAATTTAGACTGTCTCACAACATTTACATTTTCAGACAATATTATTGTTTTTCAATGTATACAAGATCAACACCAATGCAACCAAGTCAATTATTCCAATCAAATTATATGGAATTCCATATTCATAAGGCGTCAAATCAATCAAAATTTATAGGACTGTATGTATAACTTTGTTTTCATATATGAAATGATCCATATTAGCATGAGAAACCTGGGAGGGAAACGAGTAATTAATAGTCCCACATAGGAAGAAGAAGTACCCAATAGTGTTTCTGTAGGACTCATTGGTCTGCCAATAGTTATGTTTTGAAAAGAAAGTGAAAAAGATGATGGAGTGATGTGCCCAATGTGTCAAGTAATGTTTTACACTAAAGAGCATGAAAAATAACTGCCATGCAAACACCTCTATCATTCAAAGTGCATTCTCAAATGGTTTTGTCATAAAAATCCATGCCCAATGTGCAGATATAAGCAAAAGGACTATGTTAAACCTGATGGAATTCTCATCATCCATTCCGGTGAAAAGACAGGATGTGCTATAGTTACCGATGCAATTGGTACTTCATTTGTTCAGACATCTACATACACTTTCAAAAATACTGCGGAAGTGATTACATTCCAAGAGGGTAGACACATATGTTATGAATATGGACGTTATGGAAACCCTACCACACATGCTGCTAAGGAAAAAACAAATAGTACGTGCTTTGCACAATGTTTTGGGAGGTGTACTATGTCGAAATGTTACTTACCTGAATCTTTGTGGCATACAGACCCTGCACCTTCGTGTCCAACAACAAGAAAGATGACATTTTAAGGATGTGCAAGATATTTAGTAGAACACCCAATACTTGGAAACAATTGCGAATAAAAAAAATAAAAAAAAACTTTCTAATTTGTGAAGAAACATCACTAGTGTGATACCCCAAATCTCCAAAATTTAAACTTAATTATTTACTTTATTATTATTATTTTTATAAACAACACATTATTCATCCCAATGATCTAACTCAAGGAATTATTATTGTTTTAATTTTTATTATTTTAGTGAGGTGGGACTGTTAGATGAGAAAATCCATGGATCTAAAGTGATCCACCAAGTGAAAACAGAGGGGGGACAAGTGGCGAATATTGGTTAAGTTAACTCAACACAAGTAAGACAAGATCTCAGGTTTTTAGGAACATGAGTAATAATCAAATTGACAAGTGGTCAATGAGTAGGAGGCTCAAACAAGTGTTAAATACCTAGGCAAATATTTAAATGAAAGAAAAACAAGAGAATGGGATGCATTCTAAATCAAAAGAAAATTATGAGAAGTACTGAAATGACACAAAGAATCTTCACATAAATCTTGGAATCCTATACTCTGTGAGAGGTCACTTGGTTGATTGGATTGGGATTTAGCTTGGGGGTGGCAAAGTAGGCATAAGTGGAAGCTATGATCTAAGGTTGGGAGGAACATCCCATCTTATGTGTGTTTTCCCCTACAACAACCTAGTTACGAGTTTTTCTTATAAGTTTGTTTCTTCTATTATGTTATGAATTTGAGCTTTATATCATCAAGATTTCATGGAAAAATCTATATCAATGTGCTTAGTGTCAAGTTTTAAATTATAAATATGCAATCAATATTTTATTTATCAGTCGATTGAAGTTTATGGATAAATAACAAAGTTATCATGTGTCATTTTCTATATAGTCGTTATGTCGAATATCAGAGATATCAATTTTTATCTATATTCATTGTGAAGTGACAAACAAACAAGACACAAGATCAATAGTCCCTTAAGGAAATAAAAAATAAATTAAATAATATGTATGTAACAGTCTAGATACAAGACTAGTAATTTTTATAAAGAAACAAAGAACAAAATGATATGTGCCGAACAATCTAGGTACACGACCAATATTTTTATAAAGGAACATAAAGAGAAATTATATGCATCAAACAATTTAGATACGATACCAGTAGTTCTTATACAGAAACAAAGAGAGTGTCATATGATATATATCAGAACAATAGTTCTATTGAAGTTAAGAACAGAGTGAGAATTATATTATGCAACAAATAGACTAAATGAAAGCCAATAATTCTTCTGCAAAAAGGGAAAACTCTATGGTATGCAACAAACAAACTTGTATCACGGAGAATCTATATTGATCTACATAGACAGGGAATCGAGCGCATGCAACAAGAAGATGAAGTATACAGACTCGGCCACAATAAATTCTTTAGAAATAACCTTTATAGAGAAGAAAAACATTAATGTAACCCACAAACTCAAACCAAATGACAATGTCGCTGCTACGACATAATGTTATAGTTAGGTAGTTCACTGAAAAGAAAAAAAGAGGATAACGAAAACTAGCTAGCTAGGCAAAGCTCAAAATTATTCCTTATAAAATAAGTTACCAATAATTTACATAATGGGTTAACCTAACTCTATAAGTGACAGAAGCATAAACCTTTTGTTTAAACAAATATATATACATACAAGATGTTTTGTCCTAACTATAAATCTCAAGGAAAATATAGAATCCATCTTGCTTATGCAATTACCCAGCTATAGAGAAAACCCTATAAACCATAATGGGATTTTCGAAGTTAACTATCTAACTAATGTCGAAGTTGAATGGAGTACCAATTTTCATTCACGACAAGAGTCTTTGAGGGAAACCAAAGTACCTTGTTGAAAGGTTGAGTACCTTGGCCGAAGAGCCAAACCATTACCTGCAAGCAAGGACACAATATTCAGAATTAGTATAATACATGAGAAAAGCTCCTCATTAAAAAAAAACAAAAGTGTCGAAAGGAAGGAATAATTATAGGGAATTTCAACTTAAGATCCAGTATAAAACCCCGCCACCTCTGGTCGAGCAATACATGTAGTAACCCACAATTAAGTTACAAACAAAACCATAAATTACTTAAATAACAATAAGAAACGTAGTAGGAATCTCTTACTAGAACTTACTTGGGGTGAGTTAGCCTTCTTGTAGAATGCCTCAAGTGAACTATGGCATATCTCTATTCTTTTATGGGTACCCTCGGAAAAAACAAGGGGCCCATCATTAGTCGAGCATCCAACAAAAATTCACCATAACAGAAGACCAAAAACAATAAACTATTTAAGACCAAGTTGCACACTGCAAAACCACGTGGTGTTCTTCATAGTTAAACTCAAAATAGGTATCCAGAAGAAGGAAAATACGCGTAGGACATAAATTTTTTGACAAAGACACCACCCTTGACATCGTTCATGCAAGGAATGTTAAATCGGATGAAGACCAAAATGCCAAACAAAAGATTAACCAAGCCTCTAGTGACAAAGCAAGATAGAAAGAGGGATAACTAACGACAAAGGTAATCATAGGCGACATGCACAATGAAAAAATAAAACAAAACCCTAGTGAACCAATAGGTAACCTTTCCTTCCTCTGGAAGTTTCCCATCCATGAATTGAAACAATGTGAAAACTGCATAAAAAAGTCGAGACTTACCCTTCCGACTCATACTCCAAGAAAAACCACACTTGGAACATGGAGAGTTTTCCACGAGCATAATAGGATAGATGTTATTTATGAGAATATGGTATGTTCAACCAACCTTCATTAACTATCAACCACCCTTGCCTAATACTTTTAAGCACGATTAACATTGACCAAATAAGCATAATAATATTAAGTATGATTAATAAATGTCATTATGTTTTTCCACGACCAAAGACTTGGGTTAAAGTCTCAAGTGCTAGTAAGCATTATCATTCCACCAACTTATGATTTTGTTTATAAGAGTCACATCAAGGGTCTTCCCTAGAAGAACCCACGAGGGTCCTTAAACATATAAAAGTTTCAACCAAAGTTTCAAATCACCACCAAGAAGTATAACATAATTTTTAAATTTTGACACTAAGACTACAACATAAGATAAGTAGCACTCGGTTATCAATAGGGATGATTTTAAGGATGGAAATTTATTTTAAAATGTATAAACTTTGGCGAATCTTACTAATCCTTCATATGCCAACTATAAAATGTTTGGCAATATTTTTGTAAAAATATTCAAATTTCTAGGGATTTTATGTAGTTTTTATAAATTTTTGGTGATTTTTAAGGTAAAATAATTTTATCCTATGGAATTTGGGCGAATAATTTTTAGAATAGAAAATCTTTTTTTGGGAAAAACCATGGAAAATTAGCCCATGAGCGAAATTTAGCCCCTAAAATCATCCATGGTTATCAATGATTATTAAATTTTGCAATAACTATCCAAATTAAACGCTTTCATAAAAGTAAAGTTAAACATTATATGGCAATTGTTAAAAATATCAAATTTCACTTAAAAACGGAGAAAGAATTAACAATGTTCACCATTAGCATTCTCATAATATATTTTATAAATCAAACAACAAAAACAACCACAACATTATATGAAAAACATAGTATACATGAGCGATACACATATGAATATACATGTCAAATATACATCTCAACAAAATCTGCAATAAACATGTCATATATAGATCTCGAGACAAATATAAAACAATCAATATAAATGTCAATCAATACCACTATTAACTAGGTCCACCACCAGATCCAGATGCATTGATGTCCCTGCTACCATAGATGGAGCCTCTATCAAGAACAACTATCTCAAAAATAAATGTCGACAAAATTGCACTATCAAATGTCTCTCTATCAATATCGTGAAGATGTGTAGTGGTACCTGATGTGAACATAGTGTCTAGAGCATCAAAATATTGTGAGACATGTGGAGGAAGAGGAGGAGGAGGGGGATTGGTGGATGATGACACATGTGTACTAGGAGAAAGACAATGATTGACGGATGGTGACACAAGTGGAGGAGGAGGGGAAGGATCAGTAGAATATGGTGACGCATGTGGAGGAGAAGAAGGAGGAGGAGGATCATATATGGATGCAGGTTCATAAACATGTGGAGGGGAAGGAGGAGGATGAAGAGGAGGAGGAGGATCAGACGTGGATGAAGGTTCATACACATGTGGAGGGGAAGAAAGAGGATCGGTAGATGGTGCAACTGACTCATGTGAAGCAGAATTAGGAGGAGGAGGACATGTGGTGGAATAAAGGATGAGGAAAGATATGTTGATGAGCTAGATGCAGTGGGATCATGAGAAAAACCCCTCAACATCTCGATGAGGTTGACGGAACCAACAATACAATGCATCAACATTGTCATGTCACAAGGAAAACACCTCCATATAGTAGAGAGATCTTATACATGTAATATGTCTCTAACATGTGTGGGTACCACTCTATGACTAGTCATGACATGGCATAGCTAATCCACCACCTCTAGCTAGACTCTCATATCCTTCATGTGTGGCATGTGGGGTCTATGTACTACCATAGGATTTTCCTTTGCCTCCTCCATCACCTCATTCTTACATTGTGGAGGTGCATCCCCGACATATGTACCAATAATTGAAACAAAATGTTGCATCCCCGACATATAATTGAAACAAAATGTTACAATAAATTACAAGTGCATTAAATGAGACATAAAAATATGCAAATAGATTGATCAAAACATAACAATAATATTACCTCTCTCATATGTTGGCTCCTTTTCTATAAATTGGATTTTTCGACATGCTCTCCAATCCATCCCCACGTATGGATACTTTGCAATATTGAGGACATTATTTTCCTCACCATCCAATAAATCACTACCTCCCTACCAACTGGATGAATGGGAAACTCCTACTAGCCCCTCTTGGGCGTCAACTTCCCCCACGTGTGTATATGCACATCAAACATATGCCTAGCAGGAAAGAGGGGTACTTCTGTCCAGGTGGCATGAACCCTCTCAAAAAATAGTGTATATAACTATGACATGAATTGGAAGAATCTTGTCCCAGACAAAACAACACAACAACAATCTAATGCACGGAAAAGTATCTCAAAAAAGCATTCTTCCACCTAATAAATTGGGGAATATGTAATAAATTATCTACATAATACAACATAGATAAACTAATGTGTTTCCCATCAAAGTTATACTATGACAATGTCGAGAGCATAAGACATAGGCACCTAATGTCTTGTCTCTCAAATGAAGATATTTGCAGCTAACCACCACGAACCTGGAACTCCAAAGTTGAAAGAACATGTGGACCGACATATCTCTGCACATATGCTAGTTGGGTGTCTCCTGTAACACCAGGCAAAAGCATAGGAAAATTTTGGAAATACTCCCCCCTCTTAGAAAACCCAGTGATGAAACATACATCATCCTCCATGGGATGATACCACAAATCAAGACCGACCCTGAACCCCTATCTCACATGATCCCAGTGACGGATCAAATACTGTAAAAACAAATATTTCCCCCTTAGGGATGTACCCTCTTGATCAAACTTTAAGATACCAATATCCATCAAAAGGTCATGTGTCAGTGGTTAAAGAGGGTGAGAGAACAATTCCCTCTCCCACTCCCTAGCCTTCCACTCACGCACAAATGTATGTGTCTCGACTTGTTGTCGATCCTCCTTCTCCTATCATCATCGTCATATTTTATTCTCATACAAATATTGTTAGGCACATATATAGATAAAATAAATACATTTATAAATGACACGTATTTAAAAAAAAAATTCCAAAATTAATTTTTTTTCTAAAAAAATCTTAAAACAAAACTAGTGCGCCGCAAATAGAACATGTGCCCCGAAGTCGGTATGCTATATCATACAAATAGCACCACCAAGAGATAAGTCCCATAGGATGCACTACACTAGCTCAGTTCTTTTAACCGTGTTGGATCAGTTCTTTTAACAACACCAATTCATTTCGTTAACAAATTTGCACCGCAACGCTAAAATTTATGTTGTGAAAATTCACAATGCCCTTTGTTAAACCAAAAGCATCGGTGTGCCAATTCAAGAAGAACATTGGTGTGCCAATTAAATAAGAGCACTGGCATGAAATCTAGAGGTGCATTATATTACTAACGCACTTCTAACAGGGCCTTACAGAAGACGAACCGCGCTATTTATTTTTCAAAACATGTCATGGTGCATATGTTTAAAATTTTCACACTCGTGCACCACGGATTGTAGTGGTCCATATACTAAGTTGCACCGCTCTAATTCGTTATTAAAAATTCACCTTGGTGTCATTTTATTTACAACACCAGTGTGTTTGTTGGACCGATGAGCACCGCTAAGTTAAATTTCATTATCACAGTTAAAGGTGCGATGTGTTACTATAAACACATCGGTACCATTGTGATAGTGGAGCACCGACATTTTGTTTTGCGGTGTGTTGTAAAGGATAGAGAATCGGGAACAAGGTGTCTAATGAGATGCCTCACTATGCCAAGTCGGGAAATATATGTCCTGATGCATTTGTGTAAACAGTGCCAGTGCATTGGGTTAAAATAGTTGCACCGCTATGTAAATTTTATAAATTTTTAAGTTAGTGGTGTTGTTAATTAAGTGAAGTGTATCGGTGCAAGATGAAGCCAATTCTACGTTGGTTGTGGGGAGTTCTAAAGGAAGGATCTAGGTGGATATCAGTGGTCACCCACCTATTCCACTGGCTCAAAGACCAGTTTCCATTTTGGCAAATTTTCTACAGTTTTTTTGGGTCCTAAACTTCTGGGGCCATTTTGAGGCCCTAAACAACGTTTTTTGGGCGCGACATTGTCACGCTATAGGATTTATCCAAGTGTGATGGAAAAAAGTGTATTCCTCGAATAATTCTTTCCAATGAGCTATCGTGCGCCTAAAACGAAGATTGTATGAAAAAATTATGACCCTGGGAAGTTGATGTACCAACTTACCCCATCGGGGCCCACATGACTTTTGGCGCTTCATCTCTTAGGGTTAATTTTTTTTTTTTTAGGGTTTTCTCATTTATGATTTATGTTAAAAAATGCATTTGGAGCCTCATTGTAATCAACTTCTTGCGAATGAGCGTAGCCCTCACATCTCTTCTCAGAGATAATCTACCACCATTCTAGCTAGCTTGTGTGTTTTTGCATTTACAGTCTTTTGTATTCCAGAAAGTCATTAATAGAATCTAAGTTTTATTGTATTATTGTGCTCCTTTCCATATCTTTGTGTATTTCTTTTTTATATCTCTTCTATATTTATTCCTTCATATCATTCCTCAAAAATAATCTAGATCAGTGGTATCAGAGCAGTCTGCTCCTGTCGTTCTCAGTGCATGTCCCCGACGAGGTCGGGGTATAGAGATTTGGGTATCGAGCTTTTTTCTCTTGAGTACAACCTCTCTCGCACACCAAATAAACCTTACATGGTGGAAGAAAAGAGAGACGAAGGGATAGGATATCCTTTCAAACTTTTTCTTGAGGAATCCCTCACGCGACAGGGGAACGAGATGATGGATAATTTTGTCCAGATCCTTCGACGGTTGCTAACAAAAATGGAGGCACCTTCAACCAACAGTCACTTTGGAGGTGCAACCCCCTTCAAGGTACAGGTTAACTTTGATATTCCTTTATTTGAAGGCCAGATAGATGACGACGCTTTGGACAAATGCTTAAATCTGCTTGAGGTTTATTTCTCTGTCCACAATTTTTCCAACAATGAAAAGATCACCTTTGCGCTCCTTAAGGCCCTTCCCCATGTCAAGTATTGGTGGGAGACTTACTACAAGAAATATTTTGAGGATAAGTATGCAATGTTTTTGCCAGAACCCACTTGGGAATATTTTTTCGATGCCCTCAAGGAACAATATTACCCTATTGGAAGTTATTATGACTAGTACACGAGATGGACAACACTGCGCCAACAAAGGGGCCAAATAGTGCCAGAGTTCACCGATACTTTCCATACCTTAGGCAACAAGATGGGTATCAAAGACTCTGAGTGGAATCTAGTCCTAAAATACCGTGGGGCTCTACACAGATACATACAAACTGAAATGGATTTTATGGACATCTCATCATTGGAATCCGCTTACCAATATGTTGTCAAAATTGAGCAGAAGTTCAAGCAGCAGAACAAGCGAGAGTTCGAGTTTGCAAATCTGCAATAGCCAAAGTATGATAAGGGTGGCCCTAAATTACAATCCAAAGTATAGATAAAGGACAACCAACCCCAAGATAACCATCCCAAGCCACCAACAAATAAGGTAAATGGGAAATCGAAGAAGGACACTGGAAATTGGTGCGAGTTACAAAAAATCCCTTGAAACAATACTAATGAGTGTTGCTCCAAACAGTCTTTGTTGGCTGAGACAAAAGCCCAGGGTCAGATGCTGACTCAGACTCTGATTCATAACTAGAAAAGGGAAGATATATCATTGATGCAGAACCCAATGTCACCATCGCTACCACAAAAGTCCAACCAAAGGAACCAGAGGAGCCTGAAGAAGGAGAGTGCATTTTTCACTCACATATGTGGGTGAATGGAAGCCCACTTCATTTCATTTTTGACAGTGGTAGCCAGAAGAACTTGATATCAACAGAGTTTTTCAAGAGGTTGAACTTGACAATGACGTTGCATCCTTATCCATACACCATCGGTTGGCTCAGCGAGGGACGTGACATCCGCATCAACCAACAATGTCTCCTACATTACGACATCAAACCCTTCAAAGACAAGATATTGTGTGGTGTTTAACCCCTTGAAGTTTGTGATGTTTTGCTAGGACAACCATATATGTGTAAGCATCATGATGTTTATGAATCGAGGCCTTGTATTGTCATTATTACTTTGGGAGATCAACTCTACAATGTACCAGAGGCATTCCCAAACACTACAATCTCTTTAATCTCCATGAAGAAGTGCAGAAAGGTGGTTTCTCAGACCAAGAAATTTATCCTTTATATGGTTCGATCGGGAGGTGAACATAAGGTCACTGTAACCGCCAAAACCTCTGCACGAGGTCTCTTTTCCCAGCAACAACATGTGGAAGGAATAGTAGAGGATTACAGAGATATATTCGCCTTGCCTATTGGGGTGCTTGTTCAATGTCAGGTAAAGCAATCCATTGATATGATACCCTGTTATCCTCTTCCTAACGGCCCTATATACAGCCGTTCTATTATGGAGAATGAAGAAATAAAACGTCATATCCAAGAGATAATTCTGAAGGGACACATCATACCAAGCTCCTCACCTTGCGGGAGCCCAATTGTTCTGGTATAGAAGAAGGACGGGACATGGTGACTTTGTATTGATTATAGAGCCCTAAACAACATCACAGTCAAGAACCGGTACCCAATTCCCCGGATTGATGATCTTCTCAATCAACTCAAGGTAGCCAAGTTTTTCAGCAAGATTGATCTGAAGTCAAGCCACCACCAAGTGTCGTTGAGAAAAATGATGTGTGGAAGACAACCTTCAAGTCTAAAGAAGGCCTATTTGGGTGGTTGGTCATGCCTTTCGGATTGACTAATTCCCCAACCACATTCATGCAGATGATGGATGATATATTATGGCCATTCAAAAACTCCTTTGTGGTTGTATATTTGGATGACATCCTCATCTTAAACAAAACTTGGGAGGAACATTTGGAGCATATTCTGCAGGTATTGGGCATCTTGCAACAACACAAGTTATATTTCAATATGGATCCACATTTACACCCTGCTCATCCACGATATATCCACATTTACACCCACCGAAGAAAATGATCGATCTCTGCAACTTGTTGGGCCTCGTCAACGTTTATTGGTGGCTTGTGTTGGGGTTCTCTCATATCACTTGGGCCCTAATCCAGGTGACCAAGGGTGGTGCGAAGGACAATTTTGTCTGGTTTGCACCCCAACATATAGAATTCGAGGATTTGAAATTTCGTCTCTGCTCAACACCAATCCTCATTCTACTAGACCTAGAACAACCATTTGAGATTGAGACATATGTTTCATATTATGCTATCGGTGCAGTCCTCACTTAGCAAGGGAATTCGATAGCTTATCATAATGAAACTCCATTTGATGATGTTCATAGATACCCCACCTATGACAAAGAGTTGTACTCCATTGTGTAGGCATGTCGATTGTGGAAGCATTACATTCTAGGGAAGGAAAATATCATCCACACTAATCCCAAGCTTCTACAATTCATGCAAACACAAGGAAATTTACAGAATGACTACCATCAGAAGTGGTCCATGTACCTGCAACAATTCCACTTGAATATCAAGTACAATAAGGGTAACACCAACCTTTTCGCAGATTGCCTCAGTCGTCCCCCAGTGGTAGTGCTAACCACAATTCTTAACTCTTGTGGAAATGAGACATGTGGATGGACACAATTATACAATAATGAATTTGACTTTGCTACTACCTATCAGACATTAAGCATAGGAAAACAATTCCTGACTTTCACCTCCAAGATGGATTGTTATGCCATCTGATCCATCTCTGTGTTCCTTTAAGCGAGCGTGCCAAGATAATCTAGGAAGCTCATTAAAGTTGGGTAGTGGGATATTTTGGTGTAGAAAATACAGTGGAAGTACTACAAAAACATTTTTATTAGCCAAAGCTTCAAAAAGATGTTCTCAAGTTAATTAAATCTTGCATTGCTTGTGCCATTTCCAAGCCCTCCATCAAGAAACATGGGTTATGCACCCCTCTTCCTACTCCGGATAGGCCTTGGGAGTCCATCTCCATGGACTACATGTTTGGTCTTCCTTCAACCAAGCATGGGAATGATTGTGTCTTCGTGGTCGTCGATCGATTATCTAAGATGGCAATTTTGGCACCCTTCAAGAAGAACATCATAGTTGAGGCCACTGCCAAGATCTTCTTCACACATGTTTGGGCTCATTTTGGGCTCCCACAAACTATTATCTCTGATCGAGACATTAGGTTCTTGAGCACTTTTTTTTCCAACCTATGGTTGATGATGGACACCAAGCTGACCAAATCGACTACCTTCCACCCACAGATTGATGGACAAACAAAGGTAGTCAACAAGATGAATATTCATATCCCGAGGATGTATAATTCAAAACACCCATGCATATGGGATGAAATCCCTCCTTATGTTCAACATAGCTACATCAGGTCCCTCCACAACTCTATTGGCCATAGCCCTTTTCAGGTGTGTTTGGGGTTCCAACCATTAGCCCCCATTGATGTATCTCTTCCCATTGCAGTTGCACGCGTAGATTCCTCCCATGCCCAGACTGAGGTTGATCAGGCAGCCAAATTTGTTGAGCACATCCAAAAACAAGTTCATGATATTGTGCAGAAAGCCAATGCTAAGTACAAGAAACACCATGATCAACATCGAGTACCACACAAATTTTAGGTGGGAGATAAGGTTTGGTTGCATTTGTAGAAAGAGTGCCTCATAGGAACCCACCGGAAGTTGTGCCCAATCCAATACGAGTATTAAACCATCACCAAGGTTATGGGTGAGAATTCTTTTTAATTAAGTATTCCTCCTTTCCTTGGCTTGCACCAAGAATTTAATGTGTAGCTGCTCCGACCATATTTTCCACCTCTCTTGGACACTTTAGATGCAGCCGAATAGTTGGCCCCTACAGAACTCTTGATCCTTCCTACATCGAGCAGGAGATATTTTATCATATCATGGACATCAAGAAAAAGGACACCCACAAACATACTATCAAACTCCATCGGGTCGTCAAAGCAGACCAATTTCTTCATCAGGGAAAGTGGCTCACTAGGGGTCAAATTTAGAAAAAAAAAAATTCATCTAATGTAGGAACTTGACGCAATGGAGACAATTGCTTCTTAAGGGAGAGGAATTATCTAGGTGGATATCGGTGGCCACCCACCTATTCCACTGACTCAAATACAAGTTTCCATTTTGGCAGTTTTTCTACAGTTTTTTAGGTCCTAAACTTATGGGGTTGTTTTGAGGCCCTAAATAGTGTTTTTGGGGCGCGGAATTGTCACACTATAGGAATTATCTAGAGTGTGATGGAAACATGTTTATTCCTTATATAGTTATTTCCAACGAGCTATCGTGCACCTAAAGCGGAGATTATATGCAAAAGTTACGACCCCGGGAAGTGGATGTACCAACTTACCCCATCGGGGCCCACATGAATTTTGGTGCTTCATCTCCTAGGGTTAGGTTTTTGTATGTTTAGGGGTTTCTCATTTATGCTTTATGTTTGGAGCCTCATTGTAATCAGATTCTTGCGAATGAGCATATCCGACACTGTTAAGCCCTAATATTGGCTCATTACCACTTAATTGGGGCATATTAGATTAGTAATGTTATTTTATTTATGTCGGCTTTAGG
>SNQJ01S0000789.1:97090-132423 GCA_010110895.2 Picea sitchensis | reverse complement strand
ACCGACCCTGAACCCCTATCTCGCATGATCCCAGTGATGGATCAAATACTATAAAAACAAATATTTCCCCCTTAGGGATGTACCCTCCTGATGAAACTTTAAGATACCAATATCCATCAAAAGGTCATGTGTCAGTGGTTAAAGAGGGTGAGGGAACAATTCCCTCTCCCACTCCCTAGCCTTCCACTCACGCACAAATGTATGTGTCTCGGCTTGTTGTCGATCCTCCTTCTCCTATCATCATTGTCATATTTGATTCTCATAAAAATATTGTTAGGCACATATATAGATAAAATAAATACATGTATAAATGACNATTTTTTTTGCAAAAAAATCTTAAAACAAAACTGGTGCGCTGCAAATAGAACATATGCCCCAAAGTCGGTATGATATATCATACAAATAGCACCACCAAGATATGAGTCCCATAGGATGCACTACACTAGCTCAGTGCTTTTAACCGTGTCAGTTCAGTTCTTTTAACAACATCGATTCATTTCGTTAACAAATTTGCACCACAATGCTAAAATTTATGTTGTGCAAATTCACAATGCCCTTTGTTAAACCAAAAGAATCAGTGTGCCAATTCAAGAAGAACATCGGTGTGCCAATTAAATAAGAGCATCGACATGGCATCTATAGGTGCATTATATTACTAACACACTGCTAATGGGGCCTTACAGAAGACGAACTGCGCTATTTGTTTTTCAAAACATGTCATGGTGCATATGTTTAAAATTTTCACACTTGTGCACCACGGATTGTAGTGGTCCATATACTAAGTTGCACCGCTCTAATTGGTTATTAAAAATTCACCTTGGTGTCATTTTATTTACAACACCGGTGTGTTTGTTGGACTGATGAGCACCGCTAAGTTAAATTTCATTATCACAGTTAAAGGTGCGATATGTTACTATTAACACATCGGTACCATTGTGATAGTGGAGCACCAACATTTTGTTTTGCGGTGTGTTGTAAAGGATAGAGAATCAAGAACAAGGAGTCCAATGAGATGCCTCACTATGCCAAGTCGGGAAATATATGTCCTGATGCATTTGTGTAAACAGTGCCAGTGCATTGGGTTAAAATAGTTGCACCGCTATGTAAATTTTATAAATGTTTAAGTTAATGGTGTCGTTAATTAAGTGAAGTGTATCGGTGCAAGACGAAGCCAATTCTACATTGGTTTTGGGGTGTTCTAAAGGAAAGATCTAGGTGTATATCAGTGGCCACCCACCTATTCCACTGGCTCAAAGACCAGTTTCCATTTTGGCAAATTTTCTACAGTTTTTTTGGGTCCTAAATTTCTGGGGCCATTTTGAGGCCCTAAACAACGTTTTTTGGGTGCGACATTGTCACGCTATAGGATTTATCCAAGTGTGACGGAAAGAAGTGTATTCCTCAAATAGTTCTTTCCATTGAGCTATCGTGCGCCTAAAACGAAGATTGTATGCAAAATTTACGACCCCGGGAAGTTGATGTACCAACTTACCCCATCGGGGCCCACATGACTTTTGGCACTTCATCTCTTAGGGTTAGATTTTTTTTTAGGGTTTTCTCATTTATGATTTATGTTAAAAAATGCATTTGGAGCCTCATTGTAATCAACTGCTTGCGAATGAGCATAGCCCTCACATCTCTTCTCAGAGATAATCTACCACCATTCTAGCTAGCTTGTGTGTTTTTGCATTTATAGTCTTTTGTATTCCAGAAAGTCATTAATAGAATCTAAGATTTATTGTATTATTGTGTTCCTTTCCATATCTTTGTGTATTTCTTTTTTATATCTCTGTTATATTTATTCCTTCATATCATTCCTCAAAAATAATCTAGATCAGTGGTATCAGAGTGGTATGCTTTTGTCGTTCTCAGTGCATGTTCCCAACGAGGTCGGGGTATAGAGATTTGGGTATCGAGCTTGTTTCTCTTGAGTACAACCACTCTTGCACACCAAATAAACCTTACATGGTGGAAGAAAAGAGAGACGAAAGGATATGATATCCTTTCAAACTATTTCTTGAGGAATCCCTCACGCGACAGGGGAATGAGATGATGGATAATTTCATCAAGATCCTTCGACGGTTGCCAACAAAAACGAAGGCACCTTCAACCAGCAGTCACTTTGGAGGTGCAACACCCTTCAAGGTACAAGTTAACTTTGATATTCCTTTATTTGAAGGCTAGATAGACGCTGATGCTTTGGACAAATGGTTAAATCTGCTTGAGGTTTATTTCTCTGTCCACAATTTTTCCAACAGTGAAAAGATCACCTTCGCGCTCCTTAAGGCCCTTCCCCATGTCAAATATTAGTGGGAGACTTACTGCGAGAAATATTTTGAGGATAAGTATGCAATGTTTTTGCCAGAACCCACTTGGGAATATTTTTTCCATGCCCTCAAGGAACAATATTACCCTATTGGAAGTTATTATGACTAGTACACGAGATGGACAACACTACGCCAACAAAGGGGACAAATAGTACTAGAGTTCGCCGATACTTTCCATACCTTGGGCACCAAGATGGGTATCAAAGACTCTAAGTGGAATCTAGTCCTAAAATACCGTGGGGCTCTACACAGATACATACAAACCGAAACGAAGTTTATGGACATCTCTTCATTGGAATCCGCTTACCGATATGTTGTCAAAATTGAGCAGAAGTTCAAGCAGCAGAACAAGCGGGAGTTCGAGTCTGCAAATCTACAATAGCCAAAGTATGATAAGGGTGGCCCTAAATTCCAATCCAAAGTACAGATAAAGGATGACCAACCCCAATATAACCAACCCAAACCACCAACAAATAAGGTAAATGGGAAATCGAAGAAGGACACTGGAAATTGGTGCGAGTTCCAAAAAATCCCTTGACACAATACTAATGAATGTTGCTCCAAACAGTCTTTGTTGGCTGAGATAAAAGCCCAGGGTCATATGCTGACTCAGATTCTGATTCATAACTAGAAAAGGGAAGATATATCATTGATACAGAACCCAATGTCACCATCGCTACCACAAAAGTCCAACCAAAGGAACCAGAGGAGCCTGAAGAAGGAGATTGCATTTTCCACTCACATATGTGGGTGAATGGAACCCCACTTCATTTCATTTTTGACAGTGGTAGCCAAAAGAACTTGATCTCAATAGAGGTTTTCAAGAGGTTGAACCTGACAATGATGTTGCATCCTCGTCCATACACCATCAGTTGGCTCAGCGAGGGATGTGACATCCGCATCAACCAACAATGTCTCCTACACTACGACATCAAACCCTTCAAAGACAAGGTATTGTGTGATGTTTAACCCCTTGAAGTTTGTGATGTTTTGCTAGGACAACCATATATGTGGAAGCGTCATGATGTTTATGAATCTAGGCCTTGTATTGTCATTATTACTTTGGGAGATCAACTCTACAATGTACCAGAGGCATTCCCAAACACTACAATCTCTTTAATCTCCATGAAGAAGTGAAGAAAGGTGGTTTCTCAGACCAAGAAATTTATCCTTTATATGGTTCGATCGGGAGGTGAACATAAGGTCACTGCAACCGCTAAAACCTCTGCACGAGGTCTCTTTTCCCAGCAACAACATGTGGAAGGAATAGTAGAGGAGTACAAAGATATATTCACCTTGCCTATTGGGGTGCTTGTGCACTGTCAGGTAAAGAACTCCATTGATATGATACCCAGTTATCCTCTTCCTAATGGCCCTGTTACAGGCGTTCTATTATGGAGAATGAAGAAATAAAACGTCAGATCCAAGAGATAATTCTGAAGGGACACATCATACCAAGCTCCTCACCTTGCGGGAGACTAATTGTTCTGGTATAGATGAAGGATGGGACATGGTGACTTTGTATTGATTATAGAGCCCTAAACAAGATCACAGTCAAGAACCGGTACCCAATTCCCTGGATTGATGATCTTCTTGATCAACTCAAGGTAGCCAAGTTTTTCAGCAAGATTGATCTGAAGTCAAGCCACCACCAGGTGTCGTTGATAAAAATGATGTGTGGAAGACAACCTTCAAGTCTAAAGAAGGCCTATTTGAGTGGTTGGTCATGCCTTTCGGATTGACTAATTCCCCAGCCACATTCATGCAGATGATGGATGATATATTATGGCCATTCAAAAAATCCTTTGTGGTTGTATATTTGGATGACATCCTCATCTTAAACAAAACTTGGGAGGAACATTTGGAGCATATTCTGTAGGTATTGGGCATCTTGCAACAACACAAGTTATATTTCAATATGGAGAAGTGTTCCTTCGGCATGCAGGGAATTAAATATTTGGGATACATCGTGGATGAGCAGGGTGTACATGTGGATCCAACCAAGATCCAAGTCATCTGTGATTGGTTGGCACCGAAGAAAATGACCGAGCTCTGCGGCTTGTTGGGCCTCATCAACGTTTATTGGTGGTTTGTGTTGGGGTTCTCTCATATCACTTGGGCCCTAATCCAAGTGACCAAAGGTGGCACGAAGGACAATTTTGTCTGGTTTTCACCCCAACATATAGAATTCGAGGATTTGAAATTTTGTCTCTGCTCAACACCAATCCTCATTCTACTAGACCTAGAACAACCATTTGAGATTGAGACATATGTTTCATATTATGCTATCGGTGCAGTCCTCACTCAGCGAGGGAATTCAGTAGCTTATCAAAATGAAACTCCATTTGATGATGTTCACAGATACCCCACCTATGACAAAGAGTTGTACTCCAGTGTGTAGGCATGTCGATTGTGGAAGCATTACATTCCGAGGAAGGAAAATATCATCCACACTAATCCCAGGCTTCTACAATCCATGCAAACACAAGGAAATTTACAGAATGACCGCCATCAGAAGTGGTCCACGTACCTGCAATGATTCCACTTGAATATCAAGTACAAGAAGGGTAGCACTAACCTTGTCGTAGATTGCCTCAGTCGTCCCCCAGTGGTAGTGCTAACCACAATTCTTAACTCTTGTGGAAATGAGACATGTGGATGGACACAATTATACAATAATGACTTTGACTTTGCTACTGCCTATCATACATTGAGCGCAGGAAAACAATTCCCGACATTCACCTCCAGGATGGATTGTTATGCCATCTGATCCATCTCTGTGTTCCTTCAAGCAAGCGTACCAAGATAATCTAGGAAGCTCATTAAAGTCGGGTAGTGGGATATTTTGGTGTAGAAAATACAGTGGAAGTACTACAAAAACATTTTTATTAGCCAAAGCTTCAACAAGATGTTCTCAAGTTAATTAAATCTCGCATTGATTGTGCCATTTCCAAGCCCTCCATCAAGAAACATGGGTTATGCACCCCTCTTCCTACTCCGGATAGGCCTTGGGAATCCATCTCCATGGACTACATGTTTGGTCTTCCTTCAACCAAGCATGGGAATGATTGTGTCTTCATGGTCGTTGATCGATTATCTAAGATGGCAATTTTGGCACCCTTCAAGAAGAACATCATAGCTGAGGCCACCGCCAAGATCTTCTTCACACATGTTTGGGCTCATTTTGGGCTCCCACAAACTATTATCTCTGATCAAGACATTAGTTTCCTGAGAACTTTTTTTTCCAACCTATGGTTGATGATGGACACCAAGCTGACCAAATCGACTACCTTCCACCCACAGATTGATGGACAAACAAAGGTAGTCAACAAGATTAATATTCATATCTTGAGGATGCATAATTCAAAACATACATGCATATGGGATGAAATCCCTCCTTATGTTCAACATAGCTACATCAGGTCCCTCCAAATCTCTATTGGCCATAGTCCTTTTCAGGTGTGTTTGGGGTTCCAACCATTAGCCCCCATTGACGTATCTCTTCCCATTGCAGTTGCATGCGTAGATTCCCCCCATGCCTATACTGAGGTTGATCAGGCAGCCAAATTTGTTGAGCACATCCAAAAACAAGTTCATGATATTGTGCAGAAAGCCAATGCCAGGTACAAGAAACACCATGATCAACATCGAGTACCACACAAATTTTAGGTGGGAGATAAGGTTTGGTTGCATTTGTAGAAAGAGTGCCTCATAGGAACCCAACGGAAGTTGTGCCCACTCCAATAAGAGTATTACACCATCACCAAGGTTATGGGTGAGAATTCTTTTTAATTAAGTATTCCTCCTTTCCTTGGCTTGCACCAAGAATTTAATGTGTAGCTGCTCCGACCATATTTTCCACCTCTCTTGGACACTTTAGATGCAGCCGAATAGTTGGCCCCTACAGAACTCAATCCTTCCTACATCGAGCAGGTGATATTTATCATCTCATAGACATCAAGACAAAGGACACCCACAAACATACTATCAAACTCCATCGGGTCGTCAAAGCAGACCAATTTCTTCATCAGGGAAAGTGGCTCACCAGGGGTCAGATTTAGAAAAAAAAAAATTACCTGATGTAGGAACTTGACGCAATGGAGACAATTGCTTCCTAATGGGGAGGAATTATCTAGGTGGATATCGGTGGCCACCCACCTATTCCACTGGCTCAAAGACAAGTTTCCATTTTGGCAATTTTTCTACAGTTTTTTAGGTCCTAAACTTATGGGGTTGTTTTGAGGCCCTAAATAGTGTTTTGGGGGCGCGAAATTGTCACACTATAGGAATTATCTAGAGTGATATGGAAACATGTTTATTCCTTATATAGTTATTTCCAACGAGCTATCATGCGCCTAAAGCGGAGATTGTATGCAAAAGTTACGACCCCGAGAAGTGGATGTACCAACTTACCCCATTGGCGCCCACATGAATTTTGGTGCTTCATCTCCTAGGGTTAGGCTTTTGTATGTTTAGGGGTTTCTCATTTATGATTTATGTTTAGAGCCTCATTGTAATCAGATTCTTGCGAATGAGCGTATCCGACACATCTCTTCTTAGAGACAAGCTACCACCATTCTAAGTATCTTGTGGGTTTTTGCATTTACAGTCTTTTTTATTTCAGGCACTCATTAATAGAATATGAGATTTATTGTATTATTGTGTTCCTTTCCATATCTCTTTGTATTTCTTTGTTATATTTATGCCTTCATATCGTTCCTAAAAAAATCTGAATCAAGGACGCATCGCTTGGCTTCTATAATTTATCATGGTGCTCTTGCCTTATGGCATCGATGCATACATATATATGAGACGCACTGATGGTGGTGCTAAATTTGAATTCAACATCGTACACATCGCGTCGAGGAAAGTCAGAGCGTTCAAGCACACCGCATGAAATTGGAAAAAAAATGAAAAACAAATGTCAAATTTAAAGCTAAATTCAAATTTTGATTGGATGAAAATTCAAATAGGAAGGTAATAAACAATTTACCTGGTCTCTTATGTCTTGAGGAGGCATGGTTTCACCATTGAGAAGAAATTAAAATTCATGGTAACTTCCAAAATTTGGAAATGTGTAGAATCTACCAATGGAGCTATCCAAGTTGGTGTATAGCACCAGAAACATGACATCTTATGAAGGACGATGAGCATCGGTGCTTGATTGGAAGTTTGGAAGCATGGGATGCATTGTAATGATGAAAATCGGTTCAATGGTAATTATTTTTTATTTACCCTACCACTATCGTGAGGCGCATTGGTGCGTAATGTTCAATGGCACTGGTGTGATTTATTCATTGCATATATTTTTCATCATGAAGTATGACAATGCTTTTGAAAATTGTCACACAATTGCTTGATGTTTTTTATACGCATCGGTGCGGTTGGTTAAAATGGGTGCATCACTACGTTAAATTTTATATATCATTGAGATAGCGATGCAGTTAATTAAGTGAAATGTACTAGTGTGGGTCGAATCCAATTGTGCACCGGTTATGGGGCGTTCCAAAGGACGCATCACTTTGTTTTTATAACTTATCGTTGTGCTCTTTCTTGAACGGTACTGATGTGTACATATATGAGATGCATTGGTGGCAGTGCTCACTGTGAATTTAACACAATACACACCGCGTCAAGGCGATCCAAAGTGTTCAAGCGCACTACGCAAAATTGGAAAACAAATTGAAAAAAAATGACAAATTTCAAGCAAAATTCAAATTTTGATTGGATGAAAATGCAAATAGGAAGGTAATAAATAATGTACCTGGCCTCTTATGTCCCGAGGAGGCATGGTTTCACCATTGAGAGGAAATGAAAATTCGTGGTAATTTCTAACATTTGGAAATGTGTAGAATCTACCAATGCAACTATCCAAGTCAGTGTAGAGCATTAGAAACAGGGCGTCGTAGGAAGGAAGGTGAACATCAGTGCTTTCTTGAGAGATTGGAAGCATGGGATGCACTGTAACACTGAAAATTAGTTTGGTATTTTTTTTATTTACCCTACTGTGGTGCACTTGACGACAATGAAGGGCACACATGCTTAATGTTCAATGATATCAGTGTGATTTATTTGCTGCATGTAATTTTTATTATAAAGTATGGCGGTGCTTTTGAACATTGATGTACCAGTGCTTTATTGTTCATGTATGCACCGGTGTGTATATACCTTATAGGAGCACCGAATAAAACCTCCGTAAAAACCTTCGATCGCCTTCCTCCGCTAACAACCTCCGCTATGAACAGTAACGATGTGTTTGAACATTTGAGCACCAGTGTTATATGAACAATGATATTAAAAATAATGGTAATTATCACTAAAAACAATTTGAAATTATATAATAGAATATTTATCTCTTTACATATTTTAATAGTATTTATCTACAATAAATAAACTTAAAAGAAAATAAAAAGTTAAACACTATCTTCATCATTAATAATTAGATAATTATTAAGTATGTATCTTAAAATTATACTTTATAATCAATATTAAAAACGATTATTATTATCACTAAAAACAATTTGAAATTATATAATCAAATATTTATTTCTTTATATATTTTAATAGTATTTATCTACAATATATAAACTTAAAAGAAAATAAAAAGTTAAACACGTTTATAATTAAAAGTTAGTGTTATTTTCACTAAAAAGATGAAAAAATTTAAACACTTTTATAATGAAAAATGATTGTTATCCTAAATTTTAATGNTATTTATCTACAATATATAAACTTAAAAGAAAATAAAAAGTTAAACACGTTTATAATTAAAAGTTAGTGTTATTTTCACTAAAAAGATGAAAAAATTTAAACACTTTTATAATGAAAAATGATTGTTATCCTAAATTTTAATGAATATTTATTATATTAATTGAAAAGAAAAACCAACCTTAAAATTTGATGTTGCTTTTCTTTGCATAATAGTTTACATGAATGCATGTTGAAATATTTAGTCATATTGACTTTCAAAGTTTAATGCATGTATAATGACTTTTCATTATTAAAAATAAATAAATAAATAAAGTTTTATAATTGATTTGATCATAGAATCCTTTATTAATGGAATTTAAGAAAACATAACAAATAAATTGTGTGTTTTAATGATCAGATGTATAATATTTTTTAATAAAATAATTCATATATTTTTAATTTTAGAATATTATTATAATATTATAAAATTGGTGAATTAATTGAGTGGTTTAAAGTATTAAATAGTCTAACTGAATCTTTTACTTAAATGGACTTTACTTTGAAGAATTATGTGTTTTAATGATTAGATGTATAATTTTTTTTAATAAAAAAATGTATATATTTTTAATTTTAAAATATTATTATAATATTAAAAAATTGGTGAATTAATTAAGTGGTTTAAAGTCTTGAACAGTCTAATTGAACTCTTTTACTTAAATGTACTTTAAGTTTTTTTTTTTCAAAAGAAAAATTTCTCATATTAGATTGGGGTAAACCAAGAATAATACAATAATCCTCTGATCTATGAATGTGTCAGGCACATCAACGCAACAAATAAGGAAAGCCTCATCCTGTGAGGAGGAAAGACTTCAAAATTCGCAGAAAAAAGATGTCAGTAAATACAAAACCATCGCTGTAACAACGAGTATTCCAACCAAATCTATGCAGGTCGATAGATATTTCAGGCAAATATTGGATTGGGATATGCTATGTAGGTAAACTTCGCAGATAAATATATAGCCAAACAATCCACCGCTGATCAGTGAAAGGAAGGAGATCAACCCAGGTGAGAGTGCATTAAAACAATCAACTAGAAAATGGAAATACTATGATTGTTGTTCTCCAGTCCACCTTCCCAGATTTGATAATATAAGATACCCAGAGAATCCCAGAGAGCTTTTTTGGAGAGAGAATCAGCCTCTTGATTTTGTTCCCTGTAGAGATGTGAGAAGCTGGTATGGGGGAGAGTTAGTAAAAGTTTGTGAATTCTATCTTTCCAGCATTCCAATGCCACAGCTCGAAGAATCCCTTTCCCATTTAACCAGTCAATAATAGTTTTGGAGTCCCCTTTCATATGAAGATTCATGATGTTTAGACGAGAAGCTAAAAAAAGAGATCCCCAAGATCCAAGAAGCTGAGCTTTTGTGTTGGTTCCAGAGCCACAATTTAAGGTCCAAATGATCCATGATCCAGCACAATGAAGAATTTTGCCTCCAACTCCACAAAGTGAACCCGAAATTTGTGAAGCCCCATCGAACCAAGCAGTATTCCCATCCATCGAAGAGAGAGGCTGGATTGATCTAGGGACAGAAATATTTTTGAGTCTCACGGGATTCAATTCCCCCAAGATAAGGAAGCAAGTTGATTTGATAGAAATCAGGAAGTTTTCAAAAATCGTCTTGTTTCGAGAGATCCAGACAAACCAACAAACAATGAGAGGAAGATGAGGATAAATAGTGTCGTGAGAGTACCAGTTTTTCATGCAAACTTGTAATAAGGTTCCCGTCCACCGAAAATTCAGATTTAGAGAGGAAAGGGTAAATAACCAAATCTGTTTTGTAATAGTACAGTTGCAGAAGAGGTGATAAATAGATTACGAGTTCGATCGGCAGAGAGAGCACAGACTTGGTCCAATCCATCCATGATACTGTAGAAGATCCCAAGTGGCAATTTTGTTGTTGAATGCAATCCAGAAAAAACTATACCTTAAGTTAATGTGTGAAGGAAAGGTAAAAATATATAACACAAATCACTATGAATACCATCCTTAAAATAATGGTGAGAAAAAATAATACGTTTCATTACATAACATGTGATAAAATGCAGAAAAGACTTCTTTTAAAAAATCACTTTGATAACATTTCCCAATTGTATTTAAACAATTAAAATAAATTAGAAACACGTGGTACATTACTTCCCACCTCTAAGTCAAGCAACCTTTTCCAAGTGAAAATTGGCTCAAAATTATATTCATATATAATTTGTTTTACATACTATCATCCATGGATGTTATGTCTTCACCAAAATACATATGGCAAAAGTCTTATCCCAAACATTTTTGCTTTACAAAAATATTACGTTGCTTATGATAATTTCAAAAAGGCAGGATAACATAAACATAGATTTACTAAAGAAACATTCAGGAAAATTATCAAAGTATCATAAAAACTAAAGAGGTACATAATAACCATAAAGCCCAGTCTTGGCTAGAAAATTCAGTATATATCCAGATGCTTTGTCTGCCCAGCTCCTCCAGGTTCCCACTGATAATATCTTATCTTTCCTTAAGGAACCAGAAGGGCTTATTTTGATATCTTGTCGGCCTCTTTGTTGAAGTCCCTATATATATATATGGTGGAAGCTAAGAAATTGAAACTTTTTGAATAATTATTTTGTGCGCTTCTTTCATCCTTCAATAGAGCATATATCCAAATTACCTCTGTCATTAAGCCCCTCTATAATCACTTTTGAGTCTCCAAAGGCTTGAAGCCTATGAAGAGCAAGATGGTTGGCTAAATTAAGTGTGGCCCAAATGCCCAGGAGCTTTGCCTTTGAATTTGTTCCTCTACCACAGTTTATATGCCATCTATAAACAAGTTTATCAATTGATTTAATTACCCCTCCCGCTCCACAGGATGATCGATCACTTCTTTCTGCCCCATCTAAAAATGCAATGGAGGAGCCCTCTTCATATTGGATAAAATATTCCTTTATGGAGGATTGAGGTAAGGATGGAGTATTCGGTCTGTACAGTCCCAGGATCTTATATAAAACTGAATGGGCAGAGGGAGTCGCATTTTCAAAGATGCACTTATTCCTTTTAAGCCATAAACACCAATAAGTTAAGGTTGTTAATTCTGGTATAATTGATTTGTCATTGATCCATTGACGATAACAATCGGCAAGATCCTGTCCTGACCACATCCTTTTTAAATTCAACAAGTACTTTAATACTGCCCAGATATGTTTCGTAAAACTACACTCAATGACCAAATGATCTAAATTTTCTGAGTTTCTTTTACACAAAACACATAAACTGGGCCCTTCCCAACCTCTTTTCTGAAGTCCATCCTAGGTTAAAATCTTTCGAGAAAAGGCCAACCAAGTGAAAAGTTTTATTTTTAATTGGATATTCCACTTCCAGATTTTTTGATTCCAAATCACCATGGGTTGGTAATTTAGAGTAGTGACCAACGCTAGATAGATATTCTTGATTGTAGTTTTACCTGTTGCATCTCCTCCCGTCCACAAAATTTTATCATTTGAATCACCAAGGATAACACCAGCAACTGAGAGGCCCTTTGTGTAGCTATTCCATTCCTCTGCGAGAGTTCCATGTAGACCCAATGAGCCACTACTTAGCCAATTACCTGTGTGATCACTTATTCCCTGTGGATGTTTTGCGTTGACCAACAACTTGATCTCCTTCCTGTTTAGATGATCACGAAGATCCAGTGACAACAAAGATCTTTCACGCAATCCCAGAATATAATCTCTGCCAATATAAATTTGTTCCCCCAAGCTCAACAACCAGCTACTCCAATGTGTTAACAGATGCACCAATTTAAATAAGTTTCTCCAGATCCTTGAAGTTGTACTATGCTAGAAATTTTCCGAACTGAACCAAGTAATCACATCGGAGCGCTTTAAGTATTTATCCATCACAATATTATGCCAAATACCTTTGCGATAGAGCGTATGCCAAAGAGTATTTTCCAATAGTGTGAGATTGAAATGTGTTAAATTTATGAGACCCCAACCGCCACTCGATTTTGGTCGGGATAATACTTCCCAATTGCATAGATGGATATGACTTGAAGTAGTATTTCCATTCCACAAAAACTTAAAGCACAATTTATAGATCTGTGTAATAATATACTTTGAAATTAATTCCACAACCATCCAATAAATGGATTGGCTTTCAAAAACCAATTTCCTATCTTTTTTTCAATTTTGGTTATAAGCCATGTCGAGTCCGCCACCCTCTGAGGTCCTATTTTTAAATGAAAGCCCAAATATTTGAAGCCTAAGAGTAAGGCCGAGAAATTATACGGGAGTAAGGACCTTAAAGGTACTAGCTCTGAATTTGTAAGTCTTTCATGGTGCACCGTTGTCTTCGAAGAGTTAACATGTAGTCCTGAAGCTTTACAAAATAGGAGAATAAGATCATATATCTCCCTCCATTCAATAAGATCAGCCTTTGTCAGAATAAGGACGTCATCTACAAAAAAAAGATGTAGAATGTTGATCAGACTAGAAACTCTAACACCCGAAAGTTTACTCTCTTCTTTGCTCTTTTTTAATAAAAGACTGAGGGCCTCCATCACCAGGATGAAAAGAAGTGGAGACAAAGGACAACCCTATCTTAATCCCCTCCCACTTTTAAATAAATCTGTGGCCTCCCCATTGATGATAACAACAAAGGAAGGTGAAGTAACACAACTCACAATCCATCTAGTCACTTGAGAATTAAAACCTACCTGAATAAGAACCATATGAAGAAAATCCCAATCCACAAAATCATACGCTTTGCATAAATCCCGTTTTAGGATCAAATATTTGCTTTTTTTATTTTTTGATATGCTATGCAAGAACTCAAAAGTTGTCCCGATGGCATCCTACATTCTTTGACCTTCCAAGAAACCTAATTGTTCTTCTGATAGCATACGGGACAGAATGGGTTTAATATTATTAGATATAACTTTGGAGATCAATTTGTAACAAAGTTTGCAGAGCAATATCAGCCTATAATCCTCGAAATTGGTCAGATTATTTTCTTTAGGTATCAGTGCCAAGAAGGTGGAATTTAAGCAGCTTGGAATATTCCCATATCTCCTATATTCCTCCACCAATTGAACTAGATCTTCACTAACCAAATCAAAAAAGGTAGAGAAGAATTTCATTGTCCAGCCATCTGGGCCCGGACTCTTATCCCTTTTAAAAAAATCAAAGACCTTCTTGATTTCATCAGTCGATACTGGCTTCAATAGTAAATTTAAATCCTCATCCTATACCATTCTTTGGAAGAGGTTTGTGACCTCAATTTTTTCCATAAGAAATGAATATGTACGTGCTTTGTAAAAAAATTTAAAATACTGAGTAACTTCCTTCTTCAAATATGCTTGACCTTTACATAGCTCACTATATTCATCAACTAATTCCCATATATGTTTGTGGATGCACCTCTGATTTGCGAATTGATGAAAAAATTTTGTGTTTGAGTCGCTGCTTTTGATCCATATCGCCCTGCTCCTTTGACACCATTTTTCTTCATTGAAACTCATAATTTTATTTCTTTTCTTTTCAAGATTCCCCAGTAATAATTCTTTCTCAAACAATGTATTATCCTCCACAACGTTTAAAAAGGTCTCTTTGATCTATGCTTCCAGGAACTCCATGCGTTTAACTAAGAGTTCTTCTCTCTTTTTTGACCACCACTTTGTCTGTTGTTTGAGGTCTTTTAATTTCCAGACCAATCTACGTTGTAAACCCTCGTCAGATAAGTATTTGTTATCCTTCCAAATCAAATTAACTAGAGACTTATACTCAGAGTCCATGAACCAAATATGATTGAGTTTGAAAGGATAAATCTTGTGGACCAACACTAAATCCATCTGAACAATGATCGGGGCATGATCCGAAATAAACAGGTATTCCACCCAAGTACGATAATAATCTTTTGAGATTATTAAACTTTTTGATAAGAAGCATCTGTCCAATCTTTTTGCAATAGCCTAGGTCCCCTGTTGCCCATTTCGCCACGTAGGTACCAACCTGTCTGGGTGAATATCCACCAAATTCTTTGACTAGAACAGATTTTTAAGATGACCTGCCAAAGAACCTGAGAAATTAGTACTTCCCCGCACTTCCTCAGATGAGAGATTTATATTTAGATCCCTAGCTAGAATTAAATTGCCAGCAGAAAGAATGCCACTACCAGCCAAAATATCCCAGAACACTCTTTTATCCGTGCACAGACCGTATACATTCAGTAAAGAAATAGAACAATGTGTGGTTAATATTTTTCCTGACAGTAGGATACCCCCGCAGGTGGAGGGTTGAAGAGAGTAGGAATTCGGGTCCCAGGACGCAAGTAAACCCTGGGAAGTTCCTAGAGAACTGACAGCACAAGAAACCCAGGATGGGTGAAAGCTCTGTAAAAAACCTCTAACTTTATGTTCCTCAACAAGTATCTTCTGTAAAAAAATGATATCAGGGTGAACACGATCCAATACCCTGCGAAACACGGCAGATTTAAGGGAGCCCCCTATCCCTATGATATTCAAGGATAGTAAAATCATTATTTTTCCCTTGCTAGGGACTTCAACGCTCTAAGTGCCCCACTATCAGAAGTGGTAAGATCCCTAACTTCAAGATTAGTTGATCCCCCTCCCATCTTTTTTCGGGAGCTTATAGTTTTTATGGGGGAGATCTCTATGCCTAATCATCGCGACCAGGCATAATCCTTTTCTTTGCCTACGGGGAGAGGTGTGGAAGATGATGCGTGCTCCCCACCCATAGGCTTAGTTATAATCGATTTCCCAAGATAGACTGGAAGGGGAATGGAGGAATATTTGTCTCATCCATTTGGAAGGAGAGTATCAAAAACAACCAAGACGGATTCATCGTCCACCTCCGATTCCCTGCAACCTTGGAGATTTACTTCAAAGGAAGATAGTAAAGGTGACAAGGAACCAGACTGTGTTGATTGGTGCTTAGGTGCAGAGGAAGGGTCTTCTAAAGGCGAGCCTAAAGTAGGGGAGCTACTACCACTTAAAACCACTACTTCATTTTCTTTTCCCGAAAGGATCTCTAGTCCCAAGCCTATAACATAAGAATTTTTACTTAAATTGTCAATCAAAATTTTTTTAACAATCAAAGATGTAATTTTAAAGCTAGACATATTTTCTAACTAGGGGGAAGAATCCAAAGTATCCCTTTCCCACGAAGTTAGAGTTTCATACAGAGAAGGGCAATTTTTTTTTAGCTTACCCGATAGCTTCTCCAGTGAAACTTCTTGTTGACTCGGCTCCGCCCGATAGTTAGGATCTCCATGACCAAAAAGTTCCACATACGGTGAGTAGTCTGGCACTTCCCAGTTATCAAATTCATCAATTTACTCCACTACCTCCATGCATTTACAATCTCTGTGCAAGTGGCCTGTACAGTGACAACGATTACATCTAAATGGGATCCCCATATAATCTAAGTGCTTATTTTTCCTCCTGTCGCGCCATTCAATATCCATAGTTTTTGGTAAGCCGCCATGTATATCTAACTCCACCAAAACTTTACCCATCTTTCTATCTGCTGCTTTGAGAGAAAAACTATCAATAGAGATAAAAGTACCCATAGCATCTCTAATATCTCTAAGAGATCCTTCATTCCAAAAATGGAGTGGAAGCCCTGGTAAAAGAACCTAGAGGTGTCTTTTAGAAAAATACTCACTGTGCTGATCAAAAGAAACACGCCACCTTTTAAACATAATACTGCTAACACCAAATAACCACCAGGAAGCCAATAAAGTCATTGTATCCTTGGGTGACCGACAGAGTAAACCTAACCATCCTTTTTCCGGGTTAAAAACATTTGGCGTGTAACCTAAAATAGGTTTCCACGTCTTCTCCATCCATTCCTGGAGAGGTTCTTGTGGTAAGTAGTGGTAGGAGACTTGGCCAACTAGACCATAAAGAGCCATGTGGCAGGTTTATTTTAAAACTATATCCGACCCCAAGACAAGTTTTCTCGGCACCTTATTGGGTTTCCAGAGCCTTCATTTCCTACCAGTAGGAGTTGGTGTCACCTTGACTGTATTCTGAGAGTAACAGTTTCGTAACTCTGGAAGGTAGGAATAAAATCTCTCCGCAGGGAAAGTATTCAGGTTAAGTTGAACAGAAACAAAGGGCGGGGAACACAAAGGCCTAGGAATGAACTGGTTAGCATTTGAAAGCACAACGGGTTTAATTGATTCATTAAAGTCATTTAATGATGATGGTAGAGTTAATGGATCACTACTCTCGGAGCAGTTGGTCGCCTTTATAGCAACACTCTTCCCACCAAACAAAATAGACGGCCCCATCATGAAGATTGATAAAAGGTTAATGTAGTAACGCCGGAGGCAGATAGCACTAAGGATAAGCTGACACCTTGACCAAAAAATCGAAACCCATCAAGTGGACCAGTTTCCAAAGATAAAAACATTTGATGATATAGTCCACAACATGACAAAACATCGAGGATCAAATAAAATGGATGAAACAACAAATGCTATAAAAAATCTACAATAATGGCGGGCCCGAGCTATTAAAAGTAGTTCATGACTAGAAATCCAAACTACAGTTTCCAAAGATAAAAACAGAACGATAAAAACCATTGAACAAGTAATACTAAGAGAAAGTCAATAAAAATAGAGGTAGAAAGAAAGGGTGGTAGTCAGCATGGTGTATCCTTCCTGGACCATGTAAACTCTCTACTGGATCAAACTCAAACTTTCTGGAACCCCCTCCAGAGAAACTTCAAAAATTCACCTCGGCTCTGGTTTCTCCATTTTTTCAAGCTTATGGAGACTCAAAACTCATAATGAACTAGGCAAAACCTTTACTAGTTTATATCATGCACTTGGAGTGTAATTATTTAGTCAAGCAACCTAACATCACTCTCTCATAGACAAAACCAATTTTCTCGTTTTGTTCCAAAAATGGACCACTAAATTAGAGCATTTGATTATAGGATGGACCCACATGGAGCGATATCTTCCACCGAAGGGAGCACTATGAAAAGGGATCCAAACAAATATCTATGTTCCACGTGGCAGGTAAAAAAGCAAACACACATACCTTGAAGAGGAGTGATATGGTAGAAGTCAATTACAAAGGTTGAAGAATAGATAAATTTCTCACGCGTGAAGATTGATTTGATGCCACGCAAAGGTTGAAGAATAGATAAATTTCTCACATGTGAAGGTTGATTTGATGCCACGTGGAAAGTCATGATGCATGAAAATCCGTATAATTTCACTCCATAGAATTGGAGGACGAGTAAAAAGAAAAGTATTGTTTAAACATTCGATTTTTCAAATTTTTTTACTGAAATTTGTTGAACTAGATATTGTTGAAACCATCATTTTATGTTGTTTAAATTGCATTTTTGAATGAATAGATGGATTCAACACCCTCAAAAAATTTGGGGGCACTCGAATTATACACTCAATCACTCAAATTTAGAGTTTCAATAACTTTTAGTCGAATTTCAAATAAAATTGATCGGAAAATATACCCATAAAAATGTCAAAAAGTCAAACATTTAGACCACAAAAAAAACACTTAACGAAGAATAGATAACCTTTAACTCAATCATAATGGTATGGTCTCTAGACCAAAAGAAGAAATGTTGAACAATGGGTTCTTGAAAGTTGTGAATCAAATTTGACTTCGTCTAATAAAATTGAATTTCTATGTGTCTCTTGTGGTTTAATTATTTATTCCTTTGAGAGTTTGGGGTAATCAATGGTATAAGTTGTGATTCTTCAGCTTTCCTTCGTTTTCTTGTGGAAGCTTGAAATAATCCAAAATATAATGTCAAACTATTTTTCTTAAGAATTTTTAGTAATTAACTTTTTTTAGTTTATCCATTCGTTTCATTGACAATATATACTTCTACATGAAGATTTGTTTTTATAACAAAAATGTTTTTATTATGTATTGGTATACAAGTTGGTTGATTTTACTTGGCCCAATTTACAAGCACCTATCTTGTTGATCTAACCAATTTTTTTTAAGAATTTTGACTTTAAATGTCTTAGTGGTTGTTTGTTGATCTCATATGCTACAATTCTAAAGTAGAGATTAGAGACACCAAACAGGGTGTAGTGAACCTTGGTAGATAAAGACAAAAATCCAAGAATAAGAAAATGCATCCACACAATAGACAACACATGAATGTACAAAAAACTCTTAAGGTAAAGTAATACCATCAATTACTCATTATGGAAGGAATCACTCCACAAGCCATGCTTGCTACAATAAAATACTCAACGTACAACATATCTCAATACAATGATACTCATGTGTATTTATACTCTCTCATGAGTATTCATAGGGGTCTATGCCAACTACCCCTTATTATTATATTCATGATCTCCTTTAACTACTTAGTGGGGCTATATATTACCCACCAACTACAAGGTGGGCCTTATCCCATGATTATGGACACATTACATAAATGATTTCCCTTGAGTTCCTCCCTAGGTTTATCCCTAGGCACATTACATAGAGATAACCATCGTTGATCTAGAAAAACATGAGCTCTAAAGTAAGAGAAGTTGTGTTGAGGTGAAAGTCAACACAATTTCTAAGTTACCTAGGGGTTTCTTCTACTACGCATGTTTGGACTTAACATTTTAGGAGATGGAATTGTTGTCGAGGACAAATCAATTTCCCTAGAATTAGTAATTCAGTTATAGCACAATGATGACCATTAGCTTTGTGAGAAAAATGTTGTTCATGTTGGAATAATGGAGAAATTAGAATACTTAGTTAAGATCTGTGTAACTAAGTTATTGTGTGTCTTTCATATTTAGGTTTGGATTAGTTTCAGATCCACTAAGATAGGGGTTTGTTATAGGCTTACCTAGCCTATTTATTTGTAAGTAATTTATCAAAGTAAATAACAGATTATGTGAGCGTAGACTCACAGGTGATGTGCCCTTGTGGCCTCACTGTTATGAGATTAATTGATCTCTGTTTTTTAAGTGTTCATTTGCCCTCCCCAACGAGAGACAAATCCATGTTCCTTCTTAACAAAAAAATCCATGTTTATTATGTTTTAGGTGAGAACGGATAATGGTGATCATGGAAAGAGATCTCACATGGAGACTCTACTAGATTTGAATTTTTTCATCAGAATTTCCTAAAGAGTATCAAGATTTAAAGATACAATTACCTCATTTACTCTCAAAAGGTATTTATTAATATATCTTGTGGTAGAGCATGTACCTAGGATAATTGGGTTCCATGGCATCTCATGTGAAATGACCTAGTTGGCTTGCAAGGAAGAATGCGTCATTTGGATCTTACAATGATAAAAAGGTAACCTCACCCATTTCTAAATGGATGTAGAGAGAATCCTCCAAAATTTTAAGGAAATGACATTATTTCTATTAAATATCACTTGGAAGCATATTATGAATTTGGCAATGATGTTTGCATTAAGCATGAAGACGTAGTTATGAAGATATTTATGTGCACGTTTTAAGAAGAGCCCAAGGAATAATATTTTTAATTTCCCAAGGGAAACATTACCACTTGTGATGCATTTGAAAATCTATTCAAAGAAAAATGGTGTAATCCAAAATATGGCAATCATGACAACTCAAACCTTACCCTTTGAACNTTTTAAGAAGAGCCCAAGGAATAATATTTTTAATTTCCCAAGGGAAACATTACCACTTGTGATGCATTTGAAAATCTATTCAAAGAAAAATGGTGTAATCCAAAATATGGCAATCATGACAACTCAAACCTTACCCTTTGAACAACTTAAAAGATGCCCTGAGCTAGTGAGAGATAATATTGAATTTTCTTAGGTAGACGATCAAATGTCCTACTTAAGAAAACCTTCCAATGCTTCCTTTTCTAAATCCACCCCTTGGTGTAGAGCTTGCATGATTCTTCATCTATATAAATATCATTATATATTTCAACAATCATCATATGTTATTGATGAATATCATACTAAAGATTTTGGTAATTATGAGATTCTTTTGATTTCCACAAAGAAATCTAGCATTGATAATGAACAACATATGACACCTACTTTCAAGGAAGATTGTTCCAATGGTGTTGGCTTATATGATGAAGATCTTCCAATTTTAATAGAGTTCAAATGTTGTTATAAATTAGGTATGTAATTTTTATGATGAGATGAAAGATTATGTATGGTTTTCCATCACTTGTTTTTCTAAAACAATACAAAAGCATATGAGGTCAAGGAAAATGAGTCGATAGGTGAAATTCTTGAGTGTGATGAACATAAGCCTTAAGTTTATAATGCATACTACAATAAAGAACTTGAAACACATGAAGGGGTCTACTGTGACTTTCATTCTTGGTCTAAAACAATAATAAGAAAGTTTGAGATCAACAACTATGATAACCTAGATTTTTCACACAAAAAGAGTTCATATGAAAATGAGAGGCATTATCAAGATACTTGAAGAGATATTACAAGTTTTGTTGCTTCCACAACATTAAGTTTTGTTGCTTCCACGACATTGGTATCTGATGATGATTTTGACTATAGAATTTATATGCTTTCTCTTGGATATTCACTTCTTATTATATATCAAGTAGGTAAAGATGTCAACTATGGGGATAATGATAAAGTTTAAAATGCAATTTTGCATTTCTCTCTCTTTACTACTCACCAAGGAAATTGGAGTCAAGAAGTATCTTATGAGCATAATGAAAAGAGGTAAGTGGACATTTAGATATTATAGGTTTTTGGTTTCTCTCTCAGGAATGTATTGGTCAACAAGGACTCTATAAAAGAGAAGTTTCATGGACCATGTACCTATAATTCCCATCACACTAACTCAAAAGGAAAACCATTTTTAGTACACTCAAGGAATATGGATAATGATTTTCTTTTTATGAAAAGGACCCTATTTATGACATTGGCATTGAACTATGAGATGATAGAGAAGTAGAATTTGAACCACCAAGAGTGTAATGTTCTTATCTTGAATTTGTGTCTTGCAATGAAGGACTTGCGATAGAGAAGACACATGATAAAGTCACCTTCAATGATTTAGCTATTCAGAATCTCATGCTATGCATAAGTAATGATATTGATGGTTCATTGGCATTTCCAAGCAACATTCATACTCTTCAAGAAAAAATAATGCAAAACCTCATTTTCAAAGTTATCTCCAATAGTCAAATCAAACAATTGTTCTCCAAGAGACATTGATTTTTGAAGCAAGTTCACCAACTAACATTGACAAAATGTTGATCCATGAAGAAAATCCACACATTGAGGAAGAAAAACTTGAAGCAGCGTACTTGGTTTCAAGGCATAAGTATTTACAGGATGATATAGTAAAATATGTGACTTCTTGATTTCATGCATTTGTTTTATTTTTTTGGTAAACATTTAAATGTATGAAGTGGGGTTGATTATATTGATGCACAAACATGATCCCTATATGAATAATGGGACTCATGTTATAAACATTTATAGGTTAGAGATGTTTTTAATTTTCCATGTCAATAGTTAGTTTCCTTTGAGTCATATTCAACAATCCTTAAGTCATGTAAAACTTGATGTAGACCAACACCCTTACAAAGTCAAAATGCATGCATGGATACATTGGATATTTTCTTTTACTTGATATAGTGTAGATTCCTTGATAGGTTAGGGTCAGTAGGATATGCACAAATGGTTTTGGTTGTACCTGGATTAGCAATATCTTAGGTATAGAGTAACAATTGGAAGTTTTGAGTTGTGTTTTCTTTTTCTCTATTTCTGTAGGTCAATTTTTTATTTTATTTTAGTCTAAATCATCAATCAATGTCAACTCATGAGTTTCAAGTAGAGTCTAGTTGTATCAAATCAATAGCCATGATCAGGTGTCTCAATGGGTATGTAAGATACTACTCATTTCATTCATGTATCCCTATTTAAGTTGTCTTTTGGATTTGAGTTGTAAAGTGTCTTTTGATATCCAAAATAATATTGCAATGACATTTAATCTCCATAGATGTCAAAATATGAAGTGAGTCCTATTGCATTAATTGATCCAGTTACTTTACATGCATCTAATTGATAAATACATAGTATTCTCAAATGCAATCATGTTGGGTTAATGGGAGTAAGAAATATCTAAAAGGATAAAAGAAATTAGTTCAATGAATCAAAGGTTTGGACAATGGTCATGTGCTCTAAGGTTGATTTGAAAGTATGGTATCAAAAGGAAACTATTGTTTGA
The DNA here is from genome assembly GCA_010110895.2 of Picea sitchensis. Taxonomy (NCBI): domain Eukaryota; kingdom Viridiplantae; phylum Streptophyta; class Pinopsida; order Pinales; family Pinaceae; genus Picea; species Picea sitchensis. The sequence goes on along the minus strand of SNQJ01S0000789.1, from coordinate 109,140 downwards.
ATGGACACAAATAATTATGGTGTTGTCAACACCCTAACAAGGGGTAATGTCCCCATATGGAGTCATTTTTATCAACAAGTTTCTCATTATGATATTGATTATTGAAAATATGAACAATAGTTAAATATTCAAGGCCCAAGGATAAGACAATTCTAAAATTACAAAAATGGTTAAGTATGGCATATTAAATAAAGATAATTTTCTTGGTGTTCTTTCTCTCTAAGTATTAGGATCTTGTACTAAAAGAACTAGGTAGTGATTTGAGTGAGTGTTTATCGACCAAAGAGATAAATTGCACATCTTCAAGCAAGTGAATGTTCAACCCATCAAGTGAAGAAAACCATGGAATGACTAGGTATAAGGCCAACAAGTAAAGAATGTTGCTCGAGGGCATGTTCTTAGGGGTAGAAAGAAATGGTGTGCTTGATGAATTTGAGATAAGTGTAGATCACTAGTAAATAAGAAAATAGGGTGTTTGAATACTAATCAAGCAATGAGCAAGAGGTAAGGCTTAGAAGAAATTGAAATTGCCTCAGTATTAGGTCATTGAGTAGAGATTCCTTTTCTTGATATCTTTTCTTGGAAACAAGTTGACACACTATGCTCGCCAAAAATATAAAAGTAGGGGCATAAATAGTACACCAAGAAAAGGAAAGGATTACAATAAACAAAGAAATGACCCTGAAAAGCAAGCAAAGGAAAGTACAAGAAATCATAAAAGTGTAGAATTCATCAAGTATGGTCTAGCAAGAAAAGGATCCTTTCTCAAAGCATGCACTTATCAATAGGATGAAGAGATATCCTCTCTAGATCAAATAAATTTGATATTCATTGAGCATTAAGCATAAGACTTACCCATTGGGTAAAGGATGAATGATAGGAAGAAGAAATGATAAATTTTTCTAAGTATCAAACAATGAGCAAGGAGGTCATGCTTGAAGCTCTTGCTTGGTGACAATGAAAGGAGATATGCTTGTAAAGGGCCGGACAAAAGGGCATGTGTTGAAAACCAAGCAAGGGGCATCACTAAGAGCATAAAAAAAAATGTACCATGAAGGAAAAAGTATGTACCCGGTAGGTGTTCCTAAAATTTCTTTCTAATTTTGTTTAATAATTTGTTCCTTACTATCCATGGAATATTCACATTATAAATTATAAGAAGGTATATTAGTCCCAAATCATTGTAATCCCTATGAACTTGTCAATAAAAAAATATTTTGTATATTTTTCTTTAATTGCTTGAAACTTTGCAGATTTTTGGTTTTCATTTAATACTTTCAACATTGGGTTTCATTTAGTGGTATTATATGCTAATTTTTGTTGTTATATTGATCAAATTATGTTAATCCGCGTGTTATACTGATTGATTTGTGATTGAAGATAATTCGATAGGAAGATTGTAGACTTAAGAGACTTTGTAAAGGACAAAGAGTACTAGTGCAAGGCTTCTTTTCTTGAAAAAAAAATCAAGATTACCTAAATGGTTAATCCTCGTGGTGTAGAATTTGGTTACCTAAATGATGGATTCAATATATATAAATTGATATACATGTAGAGGACAAGGGGTACTAGTGCAAGGCTACTTTTCTAAAAAAAAATCAAGATTGTTTTATATTTTTTATAAATCAATGAATTCAACAAATCCTGAATTTAGTGCATCAAGTGTTTGTGCAAAATAAATATATATATATATATATCATTTTTTATATATTGAATCCATCATTTAGGTAACCAAATTATGCACCAACATGGACATACACCTTATATTCTAAAAAACAAATTGTCAACATTATAAAAATCAAAATTGATATAGTTATGAAAAATTTCAATAAATCAAAGTTATATATTTAGAAAGGTTATTCAATTTCTACATTTCATCTTCTTACATGAAATATAGATTTATTGTGAAGGAACCTCAAAATATTCATGCAAGTTGAGGGATATATATTTTTCATATTTCTATTGGATCTAACATGTCAAAAGTAACCATCATTATCTTGCATTAACCCAATTATAATACGTGGACAATTGCCATGCACAATTGATATTCTTATCTAAAATTATAGTGTATATTGTGTATCAATTAATGTAGAATTTAATTGTGTTATTGTGAATGGATTAATTGTTGGACATATTACACACTTGCACACTCACTTTTTTCTAATTTTTAGTTGAGAATATTATCCTGAGAATATTCCCCTACAAAATAAGGTGCTCCTAAAATTTAGGGTGCTTCATATAAAATATGACGCTTTATCACTTCAGTTAGGACTTCAATTCAGACTCGGTTGACCTCATTTGACTAGTGGAAGACCACTCATGCATCTATTTCCTAGATTTTAGAGCATGAGGGTGCACTCCCTTTGCATGAATGTGTTATTCTTGGTCTCCACACTTGTCACTCAGTTAAATTGTTTCATCTTAAATAGTTAACTTAGACTAGCTAGTAGTTGACTCCTGTTACAGTGAGTTAGTGTCTAGATCTCCTTTAGATCACTCTTATGGTGCATGTACTCCATGAGATTGGTGCAATGCTTCTCTTGGACTATATATTAACATGTATATTACTCATTCATTATGTTATGTTAATATAATTTCTCATTATTGTCTCTCTCTCCCTTTCTCTCAATTCTCTTGCAAGTTTTATGTGATCTTCTCTAGCTAGGCTCTTTGTGAATGGTTTTAGGGTTTTCTCTCAAACTTTACATGGCATCATAGCCCATAGGTTTCTATAATCAAGGCGCATAGTCATTAATTTTGTAGGTTCAGGAGGATATTCAATTAGGAAAAATTGAATCAACACAGATTATTCTTCTCATGCCATACAATTATTTTGATTGGAATCCAAGGATTTTGCATCATCTCAAGAATCGAGGCTTATATCGATTGACAATGGCTATAGAGGATGAACCAGATTCTCTAGATGAGAAAAAATATTTTCTATATAGACAAGATATGGCTCTCAGATGTGTCTTCTTGTCCATTTCTCCTAAACTACAATATCATGTAGAGGAGGAATCACTCTCAACTCTAGAAGAATTATGGACCAGAAGAACAAGCTTCTCATTTTGAAGAGACTTATGCATCTCAAGAGCCACACGTAGAGACTTCTATACAGGTATTTGCACATTCTTTTTTTTCCATTCATTCGAGATGGTTTCTACTCTATTTCAGATATTTTTTCGAATCAGATTCGGAAGATATTGAGCATACCAATCAAAGACCTAAATGGGAACATTCCATCCTACCGATAGTCAATTATATTACAGATGATCATGTCGATCATAGAGGGATGATAATCTAATTTGAGGGAGATCCACATGTACTCACGGCCATAGAACCAATAATGTGCATGCATTGCTACATAGTTCTTGCATTTATCCCTCAAGCATATGCAAAGGCTGAAGGGAATATGTATTGAAAATTTTCCATGAATGAAGGGGATTTGGATCTTCTTCTTTCAAATAAGATAAAGTGGATATATGTGGAAATCTCATTGGTGCATCTACTTCATCAAATCCATACAAACATCTACATATTCAACAAAATATTCATCGAGCATAACCTTGCACATTTGTGAGGTCTCTTTGGAGTGAAGGACACAGTTGCTTAGCACTTGTCTTTTATTCTTCATTTGTTATGCATTGTACTTTGAGGAGGGGTTTTTCCCATGAGGTTTTCCCTCTTTTCCTCACTTTTTCAGTGTTCATTCATGTAGATGCATTTTAAAATGGGTACCTAAGATGGCCTTGTAGTCGGGACCCATTCTTCATTACACCCTAGTAGTGTTCAAGGGGGGTGTTTAATCCAGATGGATCTCGGTGGCCATCCACCTTTTCGACTGAATCACCATTTTGAACCTGTGGTTTTGATAAACCATGATATTCACCCTTTTTGATGGGGAATGGAATGTAATTTCATCTTCATTTGTTATTTACAGACATCATGTAATGATTTCCTAGTGGTCTTATGTACATGCCTACAACATAGTGTTAATGCATAGGATCCAATTAGAACTCCACAGTTAAGCGCGCTCAGGCTAGAGTAGTACTGGGATGGGTGACCTTCTCGAGAAGTCCTAGTGTTTTACATGCTTATGGAATTTTATAAACTTATTCCAATTTATCCCACATGCATCATAGGAATTGTTCTCCTCTCACTCTCTCATATATAATTGAGGTGAAGGAGGCCCTTTAAGGATGCAATGGAGTGTGATGTAAAGCTTGTTGCAAATGAAGCATAGCCAACATCTATTTCTTTTCAGAGATAGACTACCCCATTCTGCCAGTTTGTGTTCTACAATGTTTTTCTCTCTTGTTCATTAATAGAAGTTGGTTTTCACTATATTTCTATGTTCTCCACATTATCTCTGTGTATTTCCTTGTTATATATCGGTTATATTTGTGTCTTCATGTCATTCTCAAAATAATCTAGATCAGTGGTATCAGAGCAGGCTGCTCCTTGTCATTTCTCAGAGCAGGTCTTCAATGAGGTCAAGGTATAGAGAGTTGGGTCTCGAGCTAGTTTTACTTGAGGGAAACTTCTCTCGCCAGCCCAAGCGACCTCCCATGGTGGAAGAAAAGAGAGATGACAAATCAGGAGATCTTTTCAAGACGTTGCTCGAGGAATCCTTCGTGCGACAAAGGAACGAGATGATGGACAACTTTGCTCAGATCCTTCAAAGACTACCGATGGAGGTGACTGAGGCATATTCGCCAAGAAGCTATTTCAAAAGTGAGAAACCCTTCAAGGTACAAGTCAATTTTGATATCCCCTTATTTGAAGGCCAAATAGATGCAAATGCTATAGAAAAATGGTTGAATCTGCTAGAAGGTTATTAATCTGTCCAAAAAAATTCCAATAGTGAAAAGATCACCTTCGCGCTCCTTAAAGCCCTTCCTCATGTCAGATCTTGGTGGGAAGGTTACTGGGAGAGGTACATCGTGGATGAATATACACTATTTGGGAGAGAACCCACTTGGGTGGCCTTTGTAGATGCTATAAAGGAGGAGTTCTACCCTGTTGAAAACTATGATGACCAATACATGAGATGGGCAACTCTGCATCTGAAAAGAGACCAGACGATGACAGAGTACACCAACATCTTTCATTCCTTGTGCTCAAAGTTGGGTATCAAAGACTCTGAGCGGCACCTGGTTTTGAATTACCGCAGTGGTCTACACAGGTATATCCAAACAGATATGAATTTCTTGGACATCTCCTCATTGGGAGCTGCTTATCGATATGCAGTCAAAATTGAGTAGAAATTCAAGAAACAAAGTAAGTGGGAGAAGCATGGAAAAGGCAACTCTAACTCACATAATGAAGGACAGAGCAAAGAAGCCCAACCTCAAGAGAGCCATTTCCATATGCAGGCAAAAAAGGGTAACGAGAAGTCTAAGAAACACACTGGAAAGTGGTGTGAGTTCCACAACATCCCTTGGCACAACATTGATGAATGTCGCTCAATACAGTCATTGGTGGCCAAGCTCAAAGAGAAAGATCTGAACCTTGACTTGGACCCTAATTCATAAAATAATAAAAGGAGATAGATCATTGATGCAGAGCCCAGTGTTACTGTCACAACTACAACAATCCAACTAGAAGAGGATCCTGAGGAGGGGGAGTGACTCTTTCATTCACAGATGTGGGTGAAGGGGACTCTATTACATTTTATTGTTGATAGCGGAAGCCAAAAGAACATCATCTCAACAAAGGTTGTCAAGCAGTTGGATTTTCCAACAACACCACACCCGCATCAATACAACATCGGGTGGCTTCACAAGGGTCAAGATATTTGTGTCATCCAACAGTGTCGCATGTCCTACGACATCAAGCCCTTCAAGGATGAGGTATTGTGTGATGTTGCCCCACTGGAATTTTGTGATGTTCTATTAGTCCATCCCTATATGTGGAGGCATCATGTTGTTTATGAGTCTCGACCCCGTAGCTTCATTGTTACTCTGGGGGGTCATATATAAAGGATACCAGAGGTAGTTTCGACTATTTTCCAACCAAAATAATGCCACAAAGTAGTCTCTCATACTACAAATTTTATCCTCTTCACAGTCTGATCAGAAGGTGAATATAAGTACACTGCAACCACTACAGCCTCATCCCATGATCCAGGTGGATATTGGTTTCCACCCACTTGTTCCAACTGGCTCATCTTGTCAGTTTTTAGTGCAACACGTTCTTTTGTACTCCTTTATAATTGTGGGTTCTACACTTTCGGGGTTGTCTGAATCCCTACACATCTTCTAGGTGGATAATGGTGGCCTCCCACCTAATCCAACTGGATTATTATATGTTTTCATGTCAATACATCTTGTTGTACTTACAGGTCTATTTTGGGGCCCTAAACAGTGTTTTTTTGTCTTGTGTAGTTCTCGAAAAGACCTTTCCAACGGGCTATCACGCACCTAAAATGGAGATTGTATGCAAAAGTTACGACCTCGGGAAGTTAATGTACTAACTTACCCAAATGGGACTCACATGAATTTTGGTGTTTCTTCTCCTAGGGTTAGGTTTTTGGATGTCTATGGTTTTGGCATTCATGTTTATCATAAAAAGGCCTTCAGAGCCTCATTGTAATCATCTTCTTGTGAATGAGCATAGCCGTCACATCTCTTCTCAGAGATAAAGATGCCACCATTCTAGCGAGTCTTGCACTATGTATTTTTAGAGTCTCTTTACAATTATTTCATTAATAGAAATCAAATATTGTTGTATTTCTCTATTTCTGGAAATTTTCATGAGTATTTCATTGTAATTTCTCTTCTTTCATTTCGCTCCGAACATAATCCGAATCAGTGGTATCAGAGCAGGATGCTCTTGATCGTTTTTTTTTTTTCAGCGCATGTCACCGACAAGGTCTGAGTACAACCAGTTGGGTCTCGAGTTTGTCTCTCTTGAGGACAATCACTCTCGGACGCCCAAGAAACCCTCGATGGCGGCATAAAATAAAAATGATGGAGTAGAAGATTCTATTAACTCGTTGCTTGAGAAAGCTCTCGCGCGACAGAGGGATGAAATGATGGAGAATTTTGCACACATTCTTCAATGCCTGCCGATAGCAACATGAGCATATTCATCAAGCGACCATTTTGGAGGAACCTCTCCCTTCAAGGTACAAGTTAATTTTGATATTCCCATATTTGAAGGTCATATAAATGCAAATGCCCTAGAAAAATGGTTAAATCTATTAGAAGGTTATTTCTCCCTTCAAAATTTTTCTGACGAGGAAAAGATCACCTTCGCACTCCTCAAGGGTCTCCCCCATGTCAAACATTGGTGGGAAACTTACTGGCACCAAATCTCCACAGAGGAATATGGAATATATGGGGTTGAGCCCACTTGGGATTTTTTTGTGGATACGATCAAAGAAGAATAATATCCCGTTGATAACTATGAAGACCAATACATGAGATGGACCACACTATGGCAAGAGAAGAGCCAAACAGTGTCAGATTTCACAAATACTTTCCATACCTTGCACACCAAGATGGGTATCAAAGACTCCGAGCAACATCTGGTTATAAAATATCATGGGGATCTGCATAGGTACATCCAAATCGAAATGGATTTCCTAAACATCTCATCATTGGGAGTTTCCTATCGATATGCTATCAAAATCGAGCAAAAATTTAGGCACCGGAACAAATGGGAATTCGGGTCTGCAAATATGCAACAACCAAAGCATGGTAAAGATGACCCTAACCAACAACCTCTAGAAAAATAGTCCAAGGCACAGGAAAAAAAGGGTAAAGTAAAGACGAAGAATGACACTAGGAAGTGGTGTGACTTCCACAAAAGCCCCTGGCACAACACCGATGAATGTCGCTCGAAACAGTCATTGGTGGTTGAGGTTAAAGACACGAATTTGAACCCTGATTCAAAATATGATCCAGAAAATATTGAAAATAGACAGATCATCGACGTAGACCCCACTGCTATTTTCACGACCACAACAATCCAACTATAAGAACCAATAGATCCTAAAGAGGGGGAGTGCCTCTTCCATTCATAGATGTGGGTGAAGGGGATACCATTGCATTTCATTATTGATAACGACAGCCAGAAGAACCTCATCTCAGCTAAGGTTGTCAAACATTTGAGGTTGTCTACAACACCACACCCACAACCATACAACATCGGGTGGCTTCACTAGGGACGAGATATCCGCGTCAGCCAGCAGTGTCGTCTGTCCTATGTCATCCATCCCTTCAAGGACGAGGTAGTGTGTGATATTGCCCCTCTTGAAGTCTGTGATGTTGTTTTGGGACAACCATATATGTGGAAATGTCATGTTGTCTATGAGTCTATACCCTGTAGTGTCATTATTACTCTGGGAAGTCAACTCTACAGGATACCAAAGGTAGCTCCGACTACTGCTCCACCAAAATAGCATCGCACGGTAATCTCTCATACTGAAAAATTCATCCTCTTCACAGTCTATTAAAAGGATGCATAGAAGATCTCTACAATCACTGCAACCTCAACACCTTTTATGCAGCAAAAACAAATTGTCAAAGAGAAAGAAGATATTGTTTCTTCACCTACAATGGTGCCTACACAATGCCTTGTCAAACCCAGAGACAACAAGTTGGTGGAGCAGATTCAACCCCGTTGGAAATAAGTTTGTGACACTCTTCCATAGCCCAAGAAGCAAAAATTCTCCAACAAGGCACACAACTCACCAATTTTCAGATTCAGAAAATGATTTCCCCTCTTCCCTCGGCACTCAATGCAATGGAGACCATTGCTTCCTAAGGGGAGAGGATTGATCTAGGTGGATATTGGTGGCCACCCACCTGTTCCAACTAGCTCCTCTTTTTAGTTTTTAGTACAACACGTTCTTCTGTACTCCTTTGTAATTGTGGGTTCTACACTTCTGGGGCTGTCTGAAGCCCTACACATCTTCCAAGTGGATACTGGTGGCCTCCCACCTAATCCAACTGGCTTATTTTGTATGTTTTCATGTCATCACATCTTGTTGTACTTCAAGGTCTGTTTTGGGGCCCTAAACAATGTTTTTTTGTCTTTTGTAGTTCTCGAAAAGACCTTTCCAATGGGATATCACATGCCTAAAACAAAGATCGTATGAAAAAGTTACGACCTGGGGAAGTTAATGTACTAACTTACCCAAATGGGGCCCACGTGACTTTTGGCGTTTCATCTCCTAGGCTTAGGTTTTTGGATGTCTAGGGTTTTGTCATTCTTGTTTATCATAAAATTCCTTCAGAGACTCATTGTAATAATCTTCTTGTGAATGAGCGTAGCCGTCACATCTCTTCTCAGAGATAAAGTTGCCACCATTCTAGCAAGTCTTGCACTCTGTATTTTTACAGTCTCTTTACAATTATTTCATTAATAGAAATCAAGTATTGATTTATTTCTTTGTTTCTGGCAATTTTCACGAGTGTTTCATTGTAATTTCTCTACTTTCATTTCATTCTAAACATAATATGGATCATCCCAAGACCTTTTTATCTAGCAGAAGAAGATCGACAAGATTGTAGAAGAGTACCAATATGTTCTTGCTGCACCTACGGGGGTGCCTCCACACTGCCCAGTCAGGTAAGGTTATAACAGAACCCTTCATACTCTTCATGCTGCATCTTCACCGATAGAGTCATCCCATACTTAGGTATATCATGCATCTATATTGGTTGAATGGATCTAATCCCTCAAGCAACAGGTTCATGACAGCCTTTAACAAGCTAAGTAGGACATCTTTTTCAGCAAGGCAAGCAGCGCACCAAGCTTCAGATTTAGCAGAAGTCTCCTTGTCTCCCTAGGGAACTTGACGCAAAGTGGACCATTGCTTCCTAAGAGGGGAGGAATGATCTAGATGGAGCTCAGTGGCCATTCACCTTTTCCACTTAATCACCATTTTGAACGTGTGGTTTTGATAAACCATGATATTCACCCTTTTTGATGGGGAATAGAATGTAATGTCATCTTCATTTGTTAACTGCAGACATCATGTAATGATTTCCTAGTGGCCTTATGTACATGCCTACCACATAGCATTAATGCACCAGATCCCATTAGAATTCCGCAGTTAAGCACACTCAGGCTATAGTGGTACTGGGATGGGTGACCTCTCGGGAAGTCCTAGTGTTTTACATGCCTACAACATTTTATAAACTTGGTCCAATTTATCCCACATGCATCATGGGAATTGTTCTCCTCTCATTCTCTCATATATAATTGAGGTGAAGGAGGCCCTCTAAGGATACAATGGAGTGTGATGTAAATCTTGTTGCGAACGAAGCGTAGCCAACATGTCTTTCTTTTCGGAGATAGGCTACCCCATTCTGTCAGTTTGTGTTCTACAATGTTTTTCTCTCTTTATCATTAATAGAAGTTGGTTTTCACTATATTTATGTGTTCTCCACATTATCTCTGTGTATTTCCTTGTTATATATCGGTTATATTTTTGTCTTCATGTTGTTCTCAAAATAATCTCGATCAGTGTTGGAGATATTACACACTTACACACTCAATTTTTTCTAATTTTTAGCTAAGAATATTTTCCTGGGAACATTCCCCTACAAAATAGGGTGCTATTAAAATTTAGGGTGCTTCCTATAAAATAGGGTGCATTATCACTTCAATTAGGACTTCAGTTCAAACTTAGTTGACTAGTGGAATACCACTCATGCATCTGTTTTCTAGATTTTAGGGCATGAGGACACACTTCCTTTGAATGAATGTGTTATTCTTGGTCTCCACACTTGTCACTTAGTTAAATTGTTTCCTCTTCAACAGTTAACTAAGACTAGCTAGTAGTTGACTCCCATTATAGTGAGTTAGTGTCCAGATCTCCTTTAGATCACTCCTATGGCATGTGTACTCCATGATATTGGTGCATTTCTTCTCTTGGACTATATATTAGCGTGTGTATTACTCATTCATTATTTTATGTTAATAGATTTTATCATTCTTTCTCTCATTATTGTCTCTCTCTCTCTCAATTCTCTTGCAAGTTTTATGTGATCTTCTCTAGATAGGTTCTTTGTGAATGGTTTTAGGATTTTCACCCAAACTTCAAATTAATGGGGCATGGAATTTTCATGTTACTCTACTTGATATGATTTACTATATATTTGACACAATTTCATTGTTCTATTATATGCTATGAACATGAGTTGATTAGAAAATAGCTTCAAGTCAGAGGGAAAGTGACGATGTGCACCTTGTGTGAGCCCCTACCCATGAAGGATTATCACCAAGATTTACAATTATGGGTTGAGGATATAGTAATACTCTCATCAAACTTATGCCAATTACTCCAGACTTGTATGTACTACCTACATCCTAAGAGTTTTTTTAGCTACATACAGATGTAGAGTATTTGAGATGATGAAAGTTGAGTATAGTCTTGGAGCATTGTTGTGACTTTTGATACTGTTGTAATCACCCATGTGATGAGTTATAACACCATCCCATGAAAAGTGGCATACAAATACTAGTTTTGGGAGAAGGATTCATGCCACTGTGAGAAGGATCATTTGAGCATCAAAAGTTGAAAGTTGGGGGTTGTGAATGATAAAGAATGGATGAACAATAGTTGGTAGATTGTGTGTGACTATTTATTAACATTCTTTGTATGAATAAATTGTTGATCCTATATGATTTTATTTTATTTGTAGCTAAAGCGTTATGCATTACACATAGCATATAGAAAGAACTGACAAATTGTTCATGATTAGTACATTTGAGAACATACCCATAATAGCTATACATGTGTGTCATCGAATATATGATATTGAACATAAAGCTAGATATGTAGAAAAATATTGGAGTGTTAAGAAAGGTTGTTTTCATTATAAAAAATTGGTGAAAATTGTATGGTTTGTTGATTTAAGATATGCAATTATTATTAAGTAAATGAAATGCTAATTTTAAAATATCATAATTTGTGTGTGAGACATTAAAGTATAGTTAATATAATGGAATGTTAGAAATATAATAAATGAATAATTGATATAAAAACTAGATTAATTAGTATGCATGGAGATTAGGTGCATGGAAGAAACTTG
>SNQJ01S0000789.1:65831-78831 GCA_010110895.2 Picea sitchensis | reverse complement strand
CCTTTTTTATTGAACTTTGGAACTTACATATATCTTTGATTCCACTAATGAATAATAGTACTTTTCAATATGATAGAGAGTAATTTGTTGACTTAATAAAAAAACCTTAATGTGGTAAATGATTCTTTGAATTAGTGTATTGAATTAAAACAAGTTTTGAATTTACACCTATGACCTATGATTTGAGAATGGAAGTTCTAGTGACATAAGATCCATATTTCTCAACACAATTATCACAATGATGACTCTCGGGTTTGATCTTCCTATATTAAGGGTTTGATCTTCCTATATTAACCCAATGCTAGCATCTCCAACCCTATTCACATCCGGCCTAATGTTTTCTCTTTGTGGTGGTGATGCAACCCTAGTGACTTTTTATGAATTGCACAAATTCACTTACACCACCACCAAGGTTATTGGTGGCTTAAGCAACTAATGTGATTTTCCTCCAGAATAGTCATATGACTTTACAACCCTTCTCTACATGGCTCTGGACACATGGCATCTTAATATAACAATGGGAACGACTTACATGGCAGTTGCCACTGCTTAGTTTCTCTTACATGGTTGATTGCATGAATTGCCAAAAATCTTGTTTTCTAATTATTGATTATGTCACCTCATAAAGATTATAGAGAAATATAATCTCATAGAGATCACTAATTATGTTCCCTATTTCTTTTCTATTTATAAATAATGGCAATAGAATGATCTCCAACAAATTTCCTGAATTGTTAAATGGCAAAAACCCTGAAAGTGGTAAAAAAATATACATGGATCAAAGAAACTCTAAAAACTAAAAGCCCAAATATGGTAAAAAATATATGGATCAAAGAAACTCTAGAAAATGTGTTAAATGAGTGGTTAAGAGTTGGATAAGACAAGCCAAAGGTTGGAATCAAAACATGGCTCCAATACCAAAAGAAATGAACAACCTCAATTTACTAAATATAAGGGAGATAGGTTAAAATATATAGTATCAAAAATATATAAATAATCAACTAAGAAATGATTGAATGGTGAATTACATTGACCTACGTGATAGTATATATACATTCACAAGATGAAAGGTGTTATTAGTCCCCGCCCTTCGGGCTGGAGGGACGATAGTAATCGGCTCAACTTCTTTTTATTAACTTTACACGAAAACCAATGCATTCTTATTGTTTTAAGCTAAAGTTTTTGTAAATTCATATAATATTTTCATATTTAAGTTTCAAAGTTTGAGGCTTTATTTGGCCTCTTCCTGAGGCATAACCCTACCCATATCTTATCTTAAGGCATACATTAAGGCATACATTAAGGCACATATCTTATCTTAAGGTATACATTAAGGCACATATTTGATAAATAATTTTTCTGGGTCAAGTAATGCTACATTAAGGTACATATTTGATAAATAATTTTTCCAAGTCAAGTAATGCTTAAAGCAAGTGTAGTATTATTTCCTAGAATTAATGTTTTCTCCGTCAAGTGTAGTAATGCATATGCTTTATTTTATGGAGGTGGCTTCATAGTTGTCACATAGCTCAAGGGAACACACCTTAAAGCTGGGGAAGTGTGTCACATAGAATTTTGGACACATGTTGAGGTGGCTTCATAGTTGTCACATAGCTCAAGGGAACACACCTTAAAGCTGGGGAAGTGTGTCACATAGAATTTTGGACACATGTTAAATCTTTTCTTTCTGGTGACATAGCCTAACACCCACCCCTATTTCAAGTCCCATAACTCCCTCCCCCAAAGAGATTCAGCGAACCACCCACCCCTATTTCAAGTCCCATAACTCCCTCCCCCAAAGAGAGATTCAGTGAACCAACTCTCTCTGTGATTGATTTATTCGTATAGTTGAAAATGGAATATTATGGTATCTTCGCACAATTGCTGCCATCAAGAGTTTTTGGCATTCAACTCTGTTGAAAAAGTTCAAGAGTGTTTGACATTCAACTCTGTTGAAAGAGTTTTCAGTTGTAAGATTGTTATTGTTGCCATTAAGAGTCTTTGGCATTCATCTCTGTTGAAAGAGTTTTCAGTTGTAAGATTGTTATTGCTGCCATCAAGAGTCTTTGGCATTCATCTCTTCTGAAAGAGTGTTGAAAGAGTTTTCAGTTATCTCTTCTGAAAGAGTGTTGAAAGAGTTTTCAGTTGTAAGATTGTTATTGCTGCCATCAACAGTCTTTGGCAATTAAGAGTCTTTGGCATTCATGTCTGCAAAAAGGGTTGTTGCCATCAAGAGTCTTTGGCATTCATCTCTGCAAAAAGAATTTTCAGTTGTAATTCATTTCATTCACATACCATGAATACATCATATGAAGCATTAGAAAAAAAATGAAAAATTGATAATATTTTTCAAATTCTGTGTTTAAGTTTATATTAGTAAAAACTTGGTATGAATTTCCAGTTTAAGGAAATTTAAAAAATTTATATTACTTTCCATATACACGCTCATACTCTTCAAGAAGCTTGTCAACATAGTCAAGATAATGTTCTTAATGGAGTGTTATTGCTTACTTGAAGCCATCATTTACAAACATTCAAGATAATGTTCTTAATGGAGCGCTATTGCTTACTAGAGTGCTACTGGAGCCATCATTTACAAACAAGAACACGGGGAGTGAAAGATACATAATTTACAAACAATTACAAACAGGAGGATTGAAAAATACATAGTAAGTAGTGATATTTTTAATTGTAAGTCATTTCAATTGAATCCCAAGAATGCATTATGTGATTGCTAATGGCATATAAAGAAAAATTAATAATATTTTTTAAATTTTGTTAATTTTTCCCAAATTTTGTATTTATGTTTACACTAGTACAAACTTGGTATGAATGTATTCTATATTATTTACTTAATATGAATGTATTCTATATTCTTTTTTGAGGAATACATTATTTTCTGATTTTATATTCAGTTATACTAGAAATACGTAGCATTAGCTACCTAGAAACTACTCGGCATGAACAAAATGATTCAGAGCTCTTCGTGTTGTGCCTCATTGGCTACCATAAACTGCTTGTCATCTATGTACAGTTGTATTTTGTTAATTTTGAGTCAGTCACTCTATAAGAGGTTTTACACACTTTCTTTAACCACTAAAACCCTTGTCAACAATGCGCACACTTTTATATATATATATATATANTGTAATTTTGCAGTGTCCTTCATTTCCATAATCAATCGCATTCAATATAGTTCGCTAGTTTTGCAAGTGCTCGCACAAGTCTTATTATTTCTCTCGAAGCACCTTACCTATATACTTTGTTATCCATTGACTCAACGCTATTGGTGGGGAAGTTGTCGTAGAAGCTAGCACTGGCAATGAGCTAGGTGATGGTCACATGAATGCATAAGCAATTCCATCTTTCTTAAGCTATACATGTTTGAGCCATGTGTTTCACTCATCTTACACCTTGAAAGCAATTTGTTATGCTTCCTTTATTTTATGCAAAGATGGAAGATATTTTAAAAACTCGAGCAATCAATTCAAGAAATGGAAGCTTTGCCCTAAGGGCAGGGACTTGTTGCTGTGCAGTTCTCTTGTTGAATTAAGTTAAGTTAAGATGTTTTTAACTTAATTATTATTATTATATTATTTATTTGATATATTTATGTTAATGGTAGAAGATGAATATAAAATATATACTAAATCATTGTACTTTCAAATTTGCAAGGATACAAAAGATATCAAGTGATAGTCTCAAAGAAATGCCTAATTAGTTTTCATATTAGGAATTATTATGATGAACTTGTTTGTTTTGTGTTACCCATGGATGTTTGCCATAATTTGTTAGTAAGACCATAGCAACTTGATAAGAATGTTTTTTATGATGGGAAGAAAAAGATCTATTAGATTGAGAAGGGAGGAAAGAATTATCAAATTGTTGCTAATGAAGGAGGAAATGATGAAGGATCTAGCAATAAGACAATGTTTTGTTCTAGCATGTAGTTTTTAAAGGAAGTTAAAATGACCAAATGTTGTTTTATAGTCCTTCCTATAGATGTTGTTCCAATATAGAAGAATGATATTCCAACAATGATTGTTAAGTTTCTTGAAAAATTCAAAGGTTCCTAGATTAAATATGCTAAACAAAGGACTTCATAGATTGATGTCTGATGAAAGAAAAGAGAGTAATTGACAAGTTTAGGACTTGTTAGATAGAGGAGTGACTAGACAAAGTTTAATCCCATGTGCAGTACATGCTTATTTGCATCAAAGAAAGATGTGAATGGAATATGTGCAAGGATTCTAGGGCCATAAACAAGATAATGAAAATGTATAACTTTCCTCTACATCATATGGACAATTTGATAGATTGTTTGAGTGGTACCTAGATGGTATCCACTTTGTTGGCATGTTTACAGGCAGGTTACAGGCAAGTGTGTTTGTCATTGATGGCAAGATCAGAGTATGCAGCAATGGCAAAATAGGGACAACGTAAGCTCAGAAGAGATAGTGCAGAGATGCACGAAGAGTGCAAGAGTGTGCTTGTTTATTTGATGGCAAACAAGCAGGCAAGGAAGATCAACAACGCAGGGATAACTGCATGGAAAGATCATAAGCGTAAACTCCATTTCGGAGTTTCGGATACCGGGCATTGGAGGAGTCGAGGAAGCAACTCACGACACGAATGCCGAAACGGCGAAATGCGAAACGCCAAAATACGTTGATCCGACTCCATTTCGGAGTTTTGGATACCGGGAGATTGAGAAGTCAAGAGTTGAGACTCTTCAACATAGGAGTCCCGGAGTTGTGAAATCCGAAATCCCGAAATAGGCACATAAACGAAGAGTTTCGAAGATCAGGAAATAACTCCATTTCAGAGTTTCGGATACCGGGAGTTGGAAGAGTCAAGACTCTTCATCATCAAGAGTCCCGGAATCACGAAATGCGAAACGCCGAAATCTCGGAAGAAGGAGGACAATTTCAGGTACCGGGAGTTGGAAGAGTCAAGACTCTTCATCATCAAAAGTCCTGGAATCACGAAATGCGAAACACCGAAATCCTGAAAGAAGGAGGTCAATTTTGGGTACCGAGAGTTGGAAGAGTCAAGACTCTTCATCATCAAGAGTCCCGGAATCGCGAAATGTGAAACGTTGAAATCCCGAAAGCAGGAGACAGTTTCAGATACCGGGAGTTGGGGATGTCAAGAACTCTTACTAACAGGAGTCCCGAAGTCGCGAAACCCGAAGTCGCGAAATGTCAAAGACTCCATACCGGAGGTTCGGATACCGGGAGTTGGAGATGTCAAGGACTCTCACGACAGGAATCCCGAAGTTGCGAAGTGTGAAAAGTCGAAAAGTTGATCTGACTCCATTTCGGAGTTTTGCAGACCAAGACTTGGAAGTGAAGAACACTCACATCAAGAATGTTGAAATCGTGAAGTAATCTAGACTGATAGATCCAGGAGGTGAATGTGGCAGACCACGTCAGAAAGGACAGGTGGAAGACACTGACATGTGGCATGATCAGACAATGACAAGTGTCAAGTTGATTTGGCATTTCAGGCCACTGGAAATCACAATTCTGAGTGACACGTGATAGCCACTCGAGTCACAACACGTCATTGAGTGATGCAAGACTGACCTCACTTCGGGAGTTTTAACTCCATCACTCCCCCAAAGTCCTGAAGGATGAAGTCCTAGGGCAGAGGATAGTCGTCCGATCACCACGGAATGTGGACCATTGATCTAGAGATCGAAGAGCTGTAGAAAAGAGCTCGAATCAGCAAGCTCCATTTCGGAATTTCGGGGACCGCTACTTGGAGAGTCGAGATGCCACGCAACAGAAGTCTCTAAGTTCCGAAACACAAAATTGTGAAATGAAGTTTCGAATAAGACTGTGGTCACAGCCAGTGGTCACATCTGCAGAAGATGGAGGAAGGAGGTAGTGTAACCAAGCTCCATTTCGGGGTTCGCAACTTGGAGTGTCGAGACACTTGATCACAAGAATGTCGAATTATCAAATGCCTAAATGCCGAAACGGCGAAATGAACGTAAGATTCAATGAAGTCAATTCAACGGTGTAAATGAATTTGAATAAGATCGGAGGCTACTGTTGCACTTCAGAGTGTAACTGCTAGAAACGACTGATAGGTTCTACCAGAGGACTCGAAGAGACTTCTGTGTGATTGCCAGAGAAGCTGAAGTGTCTCAAGGAATCTGCCAGTGGAATGAAGATTGTTCGTAGAGGCAATTGACAAATAAATCTAACTGCCATAGAAGTTGAAGAGTTGTGATGATGATCAGGCAGAGCACTTGACATGGAGAGAGCATGCAGAAGGTGCATGGAGAGATTTTGTTGTGCGGGATTCAGTAGCGTAGAAGGAGGAGAGTGCAGCAGCTGAAATAGAGTGAAGAGGAATGGTGCATGGTATGGAGTTGGCGCACATAGCATGAAAGGTAGAAGCAAAGAAAGAGCAAGACATGTGTGCAGCAAGACATGTGTGCAGCAAGACAGTGAGACACTAAAGGAAGGCTGAGGTGCTCCTGTAGAGAAAAACAGAAGATCAGAAATCTGAAGAAGATGCAGACAGAGAGACAATGATATAGGAGAGCAGAGCAGCATAGCAGAACAATGATAAGCCTGGTAAGCCAATGATAAATATTGTATCACTGTGATAAGTTTCATTAGCAAAGATTTATATTTTGGGGTGGCAGGGAGGTGCTAGGGAGGACTATTGTCCTCAGAGGTTCAAGTGGATGCTTGAACACAGGGAGTTGTAACTTCCATCTGGTTGCAGCCAAAGAAACGAGGGTGGCAGGGTGGTGCAAGGCATGGATGATTTTAGGGGCTAAATTTCGCTCATGGGCTAATTTTTCATGGTTTTTCAAAAAATGAGATTCGCTATTTTAAAAATGATTCGCCCAAATTCTATAGGATAAAATTATTTTACCTTTAAAATCGCCAAACGTTTATAAAAAATATATAAAATACTTAGAAATTTGAATATTTTTACAAAAATATCGCCAAACATTTATAGTTGACATATGAAATATTAGTAAGATTCGCCAAGGTTTCTACATTTTAAAATAAATTTCCATCCTTAAAAGCATCCCTAGTGCAAGGGAGAACTATTGTTCTCTGTTATACAGGTTGGTGCCTGTGTGGCTGGAAGTTGGTGCTTCCATCCAGTTGGTGTTGGAACACTTAGGGAGTTGGTGCTTCCTTCTAGTTGGTGCTTCCTTCTAGTTGGTGCTAGAGAAACTAGAGAGTTGGTGCTCTCAGCAAGTAGCAACTTGCAAAACAGAGGTTGCAGCCTCATTATGAGTTGGTGCTCATATGTATGATAATGTAAAGAATGTAAAGATTACTTATCATATNATGTCAAGTCAGCTTTTCTAAATGGAGATTTAAGTGAAGAAGTCTATATGGAACAACCAGAGGGTTTCAAATTGTCTGATAACTCTGACTTAGTATGCAAGCTGAAGAAAGATTTATATGGGTTAAAACAAGCCCGTCGAGCCTGGTATCACAGACTGGATACATATCTCAAAGACAAAGGGTGCAAGAGAGGAACAACTGACAACAATCTGTATACTAAAACAAAAGATAATAATTTTCTCATCGTATTGGTCTATGTAGATGACATCATCTTTGGATGTAATAAGGATCCATTGGTACAATGGTTTTCTTCTTCCATAGAATCTGAGTTTGAAATGTCCATGATAGGAGAACTATCATTTTTTCTTGGTCTGCAAATTACTCAAAGGTTTGAAGGGATGTTCATTTCTCAAGAAAAATATATAAGAGAAATGCTAAAAATATTTCAAATGGAAGACTCCAAACCTGTGGGTACACCTATGGTTACTGGATGCAAATTAAGCAAGGATGATGACTCACCTGATGTTGATAAAAGTTCATATAGATCAATGATAGGCAGCCTGCTGTACATCACAACATCTCTCCCAGACATAATGCATGTTGTAGGAATGGTAGGAAGATTTTAGTCTGCACCTAAACAAAGTCATTTGCAAGATGTCAAAAGAATATTCAAGTATTTGAAAGAAACAATGACTTATGGTCTGTGGTATCCCAGAAATTAGAATTTTCAGTTAACTGCTTATTTAGATGCATATTGGGCAAACTGTGTTGATGAGAGAAAACGCACCAGTGGAGGAGCATTCTTCCTGGGTGACTCATTAGTAGCATGGCTTAGTAAAAATCAAGGTTCCATTTCTTTATCAACCACATAGGCAGAGTATATTGCTACTGCTACCTGTTGCACTCAGGTATTATGGATGATTCAGACACTTGCAGACTTGGAGGTAAAATACGTTGCACCGATCCTAATTCATTGTGATAACACTAGTGCCATCAGTGTGTCTAAGAATCCTGTATTCCACTCCAAGACCAAGCATATTCCCATAAAAGACCATTTTCTGAGAGAGCAGGTCACTAATTAGGTTGTTCAGGTCCAGTACATTCCAACCACAGAACAAATTGTAGATATCTTTACTGAACCCCTAGCTAAGACACCTTTTGAATATCTCCAACAGAAGCTGGGTGTCATTGCGTCTCACACCTAAGAGAGTCCATCTTGTTAGGGGGAGTTTTGTATTGTTTGAATATCTAATGCCTCCTAAAAATTACTACAACAGCTTAGGGGGAGCATGTTTTCTTTGGCATTGATGTCAAAGGGGGAGAAAAGGAGTGGTTCGGGCCGGATGCTACAGTTGGAGATCCAAACGGATTAGCGAAGACGCTCAGGGTTGCAATCAATGCCAAAGGGGGAGATTGTAGGCAAGTTTTCAGGCAGGTGAGATTGTCATTGATGGCAAGATCAGAGTATGCAGTGATGAATCCCATTGAGAATTACTTATGAACGTCAGATCTGAGCCAGAGGTCTGACCGACATTGGATCTAGGAGAACCTGCATGCTCTTTAACGAGAAAGGTGACATGCGAAACCCCGGAAAATCCAAAACAGGCACCTCAACGAAGACTCCATTTCTGAGTTTCGGTTACCGGGAGATGGAGAAGTCAAGAGTCAAGACTCTCCAACATAGGAGTCCCGAAGTTGCGAAATGCGAAACCCCAAAATCGCGAAACAGGCGCATCGCTCGAAGTTTCGGCTACCAGAGTTTTGGATACCGGGAGATAGAGATGTCAGAAACTCTCATCATCAGGAGTCCCAAAGTACCGAAAGGCGAAATCCCGAAATCCTAAAATAGGTGCACCACTCGAAGTATTGAATACCAAGATTTCAGCTACCAGGAGATGGAGATGTCAGAGACTCTCATCAATAGGAGTGTCGAAATCGTGCAATGATCTGAGCCGTTGGTTCGAGGAGATCGTGGACCGTTGATCCGACTCGATTTCGAAGTATTGGATACCGGGATTTCGGATACCGGGAGATGGAAATGACAAAGACTCTCATCATAAAGAGTCCTGAAGTCGCGAAACCCGAAGTCGTGAAATTATAAAGACTCCATACCGTAGTTTCGAATACCGGGAGTAGGAGGAGTCAAGAGTGAAAACTCTTCATCACAGGAGTCCCGAAATCGCGAAACCCGAAGTCGGGAAATGTCACAGACTACATACCGGAGGTTCGAATACCGGGAGTTGGAGATGTCAAGGTCTTTCACCACATGAATACCGAAATGTCGATTCGACGAAATGAAAAACGCTGGAGTACCGGACCGTTGATCTGACTCCATTTAGAAGTTCCGGATACTGAGAGTTGAAGTGTTGAAACACTTCACCACCAAGAGTGCCGAAATACCGAAATGCGAAATTGCGAAATGCAGTTTCGACTAAGGCTGAGGTCACAGCCATTGGTCACATCGGCGAAAGATGAGGGAAGGAGTTAGTGAAGACAAACTCCTTTTCGGAGTTTTGGGGGTCGAGAAATGGAGAGTACTAAAATCCTCCACCACGGTGATCCCGAAATGCCGAAGAGTAGAATGTCGAAATGAACGCAAGATTTAGAGAAGTTAATCCAATGGTGCAGATGAAATTNCATTGTGATAACACTAGTGCCATCAGTGTGTCCAAGAATCCTGTATTCCACTCCAAGACCAAGCATATTCCCATAAAATACCATTTTTTGAGAGAGCAGGTCACCAATCAGGTTGTTCAGGTCCATTACATTCCAACCACAGAACAAATTGCATACATCTTTACTAAACCCCAAGCCAAGACACCATTTGAATATCTCAGACAGAAGTTGGGTGTCATCCCGTCTCACACCTAAGAGAGTCCATCCTGTTAGGGGGAGCTTTGTATTGATTGAATATCTGATACCTCCTAAAATTACTGCAACAACTTAGGGGGAGCATGTTTTCTTTGACATTGATGTCAAAGGGGGAGAAAAGGAGTGGTTTGGACTGGATGCTACAGTCGGAGGTCCAAACAAATTAGCGCAGCCGTTCAGGGTTGTCATCAATGCCAAAGGGGGAGATTGTTGGCATGTTTACAAGCAGGTGTGCTTGTCATTGATGGCAAGATCAGAGTATGCAGCAATGGAAAAATAGGGACAACGTAAGCTCAGAAGAGATAGTGCAGAGATGCACGAAGAGTGCAAGAGTGTGCTTGTTTATTTGATGGCAAACAAGAAGGCAAGGAAGATCCGCAGCGCAGGGATAACTGCATGGAAAGATAAGAAGCGTAAACTCCATTTCGTAGTTTCGGATACCGAGCATTGGAGGAGTCAAGGAAGCAACTCACGACACGAATGTCGAAACGGCGAAATGCGAAATGTCGGAATATGTTGATCTGACTCCATTTCAGATTTTCGAATACCGAGAGATTGAGAAGCCAAGAGTTGAGACTCTTCAACACAGGAGTCCCAGAGTTGCGAAATCCGGAATCCCGAAATCTCGAAATAGGCACATAAACAAAGAGTTTCACAGATCGGGAAATAACTCCATTTCAGAGTTTCAGATACTGGGAGTTGGAAGAGTCAAGACTCTTCATCATCAGGAGTCCCGGAATCGCGAAATGCGAAACGCCGAAATCTCGGAAGAAGGAGGACAATTTTGGGTACCGGGAGTTGGAAGAGTCAAGACTCTTCATCATCAAGAGTCGCGGATTGCGAAATGCGAAACGCCGAAATCCCAGAAGAAGGAGGACAATTTTAGGTACCGGGAGTTGGAAGAGTCAAGACTCTTCATCATCCGGAGTCCCGGAATCGCGAAATGTGAAACATTGAAATCTCGAAAGCAGGAGACAGTTTCGGATACCGTGATTTCGGATACCGGGAGTTGGGGATGTCAAGAACTCTTACTAACAGGAGTCCCGAAGTTGTGAAATGAGAAATTGTGAAATTTCAAAGACTCCATACCGGAGGTTCGGATACCGGGAGTTGGAGATGTCAAGGACTCTCACGACAGGAATCCCGAAGTTGCGAAGTGCAAAAAGACGAAAAGTTGATATGACTTCATTTCGGAGTTTCGCAGACCAGGACTTGGAAGTGAAGAGAATTCATATCAAGAATGACGAAATCGCAAAGTAATCTAGGCCGACAGATCCAGGAGGTGAATGTGGCAGACCACGTTAGAAAGGACAGGTGGAAGACACTGACCCGTGGCACGATCAAACAACGACAAGTGTCAAGTTGATTTGGAATTTCAGGCCACTGGAAATCACAATTCTGAGTGACACGTGGCAGCCACTCGGGTCACGACACGTCATTGAGTGACGCAAGACTGACCTCACTCCGAGAGTTTTTGCTTCGGGATTTTTAACTGCATCACTCCCCCAAAGTCCCAAAGGATGAAGTCCTGGGGCAAGGGATAGTCGTCTGATCACCATGGAATGTGGACCGTTGATCTAGAGATCGAAGAGTTGTAGAGAAGAACTCAAATCAGCAAGCTCCATTTCGGAATTTCGGGGACCGCTACTTGGAGAGTCAAGATGCCACGGAACATAAGTCCCAAAGTGTCGAAATGCGAAATTGCGAAATGCAGTTTTGAATAAGACTATGGTCACAGCGAGTGGTCACATCTGCAGAAGATGGAGGAAGGAGGTAGTGTAACCAAGCTCCATTTCGGGGTTCGCAACTTGGAGTGTCGAGACACTTGATCACAAGAATGTTGAATTGTTGAATGTCGAAATGTCGAAACGGAGAAATGAATGTAAGATTCAATGAAGTCAATTCAACGATGTAGATGAATTTGAATAAGATCGGAGGGCTACTGTTGCACTTCATAGTGTAACTGTTAGAAACTACTAATAGGTTATGCCAGAGGACTCGAAGAGACTTTTGTGTGAATGCCAGAGAAGCTGAAGAGTCTCAAGGAATCTGCCAGTGGAATGAAGACTGTTCGTAGAGGCAATTGATAGATAGATCTAACTGCCAGAGAAGCTAAAGAGTTGTGATGATGATCAGGCAGAGCACTTGACATGGAGAGAGCATGCAAAAGGTGCATGGAGAGTTGTTGTTGTGCGGGATTCAATAGCGTAGAAGGAGGAGAGTGCAACAGCTGAAATAGAGTGAAGAGGAATGGTGCATGGTATGGAGTTGGCGCACATAGCATGAAAGGTAGAAGCAAAGAAAGCGCAAGGTATGTGTGCAGCAAGACAGTGAGACACTAAAGGAAGGTTGAGGTGCTCCTGCAGAGAAAAACAGAAGATCAGAAATCCCAAGAAGATGCAGACAGAGAGACACTGATACAGGAGAGTAGAGCAGCATAGAAGAACAGTGATAAGCCTTCTAAGCCGATGATAAATATTGTATCACTGTGATAAGTTTCATTAGCAAAGATTTATATTTTGGGGTGGCAGGGAGGTGCTAGGGAAGATTGTTGTCCTCAGAGGTTCAAGTGGGTGCTTGAACACAGGGAGTTGTAACTTCCATCTGGTTGTAGCCAGAGAAACCAGGGTGGTAGGGTGGTGCAAGGGAGAACTGTTGTTCTTTGTTATACATGTTGGTGCCTGTGTGACTGGAAGTTGGTGCTTCCATCCAGTTGGTGCTGGAACACTTGGGGAGTTGGTGCTTCCTTCTAGTTGGTGCTAGAGAAACCAGAAAGTTGGTGCTCTCAGCAAGTAGCAGCTTGC
>SNQJ01S0000789.1:49501-65781 GCA_010110895.2 Picea sitchensis | reverse complement strand
TGTAAAGATTACTTATCATATAAAGAAGAAGAGGTTTTTACCCCTTGTGGGTTTCCTTAGGAAATATCTGTCTCTGTGTATCTCATATGTGTGACTGATGTTGAATGTGCTATTACTTATTTCCCTGCATTATTGTGATTATCATTGAGAGCTTTGTAAAGAGTTTAAATAAGCATAATTGTTTAAGTACGGTAACAACTGATTCACCCCCCCCTCTCAGTTGTCCAACACACTTTTCATGTCAATCTTCGAAAATTATTTGGTACCACTCAAACAATCTATCAAGTCATCCATATGAGGTAGATGAAGCTTATACATAGTCAGTATCTTGTTTATGGTCCTATAATCCTTGCATATATTCCATTCACATATTTATTTGATGCATGTAAAACATGGACTGTGCATGTGATTAAACTATGTCTAGTCACTCCTCTATCTAATAGGTTCTTAACTTGTCAATTACTCTCTTTTCTTTCATTAGACATCAATCTATGAAGTGATTTGTTTAGCATATTTAATCTAGGTCTAACCTTTGAATGTTTCAAGCAACTTAACAATCATTGTTGGAATATCTTTCTTCAATATTGGACCAACATATTTGGGAAGGAATACAAAACATGTTTTGGTCATTTTAAAGGATACCTGAAAAGTGGATGCTTTATGACCTGGTATTCAATCAAATAATATACCTGAAACGTGGATACGAGGTTGATTTGTGAAGGTGATGAATGGAAATCATCTTTCAAGACAAAAGACAGGTTGTATGAGTGATTCATTATTCCATTTGGACTAGAAAAAGTTCCCAACACATTCATGAGACTGATGAATGAGGTATTAAAGCATTATCTAGGAAAATTTGTGGTTGTTTGTCTTGATGACGTTATGATTTTTAGTAAGATGAAATAAGAATGATCATGCCTATGAGACAAGTGTTTTTGGAGTGGTTGTAGAAGGATAAGTTGTTAATTAATCTTAAGAAATGTTTGTTTATGCAAGAAGAGTTGGTTTACTTGGGTTTCATGATTTCCCAAGAAAGTGAAGGAAATTTTTGAATGGCTAGTTTGCAAAATCATTTTTTAGGTAAAAATTTTGCATGGTTTGGTGAAATTTTAAGTTGACATTTATTCAAAATTTTAGTACTATATGTACACCTTTAACCAAATTCATAAGAAAGGGTAATTTTCAGTGGACGATAGAAGATCATTGAAGATTTTTTTCTTTTGAAGACAAAGGTAATGAAGAAACTTGTTTTAACATTGCCATGTTTTAATAAAGTTTTCCAAGTTGATTTTGATGCAAGTGATTCAACAATAGGAGCAATGTTGACTAATAAGGAAAACCAATTCCTTTCATAAGTGAGAAGTTGAATGAGGCCAAATGAAATTATTTGACATATGACCAAGAGTTCTATGCTATTGTGAAAGCTTTGAAGAAGTGGCAACATTATGTGTTGCCCAAAGTGTTTGTTTTATGCATAGATCACTACACACTACAATTCATTAGCTACAAAGCATAGTTGAGCCAATGACATATGAAATGGGTAGAATTTTTGCAAAGTTATTTATTTTATTTTAAAACATGGACCATACAAATCTAACCATGTAGCAAATACATTGAGTATAAGATCAATGTTGTTGTAGACCATGCCTATTGAGGTTGGTTGATTGGAAAGTATGAAAGAGTTATATGTGGTAGATGCAAAATTTGTATGGCATGGATAACATGTAAGGAGTCATGGAGAGAAAATAAGACAACATATTTGGAATACTTCATTCAAGAGGGTTTCTTGTTCAAGAATTGACAATTGTGCATACCAAGAGCTTTAGTAAGTGATAATTTAATTCATGAGTTGCATAATGGTAATAAAGTAGTCATTTTGGCATAAAATATTAGTGAAAGAAAGGAATATTGGCTAGGAAAACGATGTGAAGAAGTGGGTGTAGTGTTTTTAGATTTTTCATTTAGAAAAGGAAGAAGTCAGAAATGTTGTTTTTTTTACATCATTACATGTATTGAAAACTCCATGGAAAGATTTAAGCATAGATTTTGTTCTTGGTTTACCTAGAACACATATGTTTTGTTGTTGAACATTTTTCTAAGATGACACATTGCATTCCTTATAAGAAGGCATAATATGTGAAAATGGGGTTGTTTTATTCTTTAAAGAAATTTTAGGTTTCATGTTTGTCAAAAACTGTCACTGTAGATAGAGACAAAAAAATCCTTTGGCATTTTGGAAGAAGCTTGGCACAAAAATGTATCACAATTCCACCTATCATCTGTGGAGATATGAAAAAACTAAAGTGGTAAACACAAGCTTTGGAAATATGTTAAGAATATTGGTTGTAGAAAGGCCTAGATAATGTGATTTAGTTTTGGAACAAGAAGAATTTTCCTACACTTAAGTCAGTAGACCTATAGGTAAGAGCCCATTCCAAATTGTGTAGGGTAGATCACCATAGAGTGTTACATAGTTGTTGAAGATACAATTTTAGATATGAAGAGTGAAACTACATAGAGTTATGAAAATTATATGAAGGACTTGAATAGGTTAATAAGCATCTACAATAAAATAATAAAAAATACAAAATGTATGTAGATTTGAGAAAGAAAGACAAATAATTCATTGAAAGGAATTTTCTAGTAGCTCATTTGAGGAAGGAAAAGTCTCCACATTAGATGTATCTAATAAGATGAAAACAAAGATAATCAAAGATTGCAAGATTTTGTAGAGATGATTGAAAAATGCTTACAAATTTGAGGTGTTGAGTGGTTTGGATATTTCATATATCTTCAATAATTTTTTATATATGAATATTGAAAGGGTATTGATGACATCCCTGAAGATGGACAAGTGACATATTGGACCAAGCAAATCCCAAACAAGCAACATGATATGTTTAATGAAATTTTGGACAATAGATTTTGTAAACACACAAAGCAATCAAGTTAAAAGGAATTTTTGGTTAAGTGGAAGGACAAGGGTCTAGATGAGGTTAAGTTGGGTTTCTAAGATGGTTTGGGCCATTTTGGGAAATCACTAAATAATTTTTCCTTACTAAAACTATGAGAAATGTGTTCACAAACTTTCTTACTGGGGGAGTATGATGCAAGAGCATCCTTAGTGAACTTGTGATCCTACGTAGGAAAATCATAACTTTCATTTTTGTTCCATGTCAATTTGAATATCATTTGTTTTTAGGTTTAGGATGATTTAAAGCTTGAGTTCTTTAGTCTTCATGACCAAATAAAGAAGTATGACTAGGTGAAGTGTGGACAACTCAATTTCTATGGTTGTGTTTATCAAAGAGGAACTTGTTACAAAGATGGCATTGACCTACAAGTCTAGGGTGAGGAATGTGAGTCATTCTTTGCTACACTTATTGAAGATTGATTGAATCACAATTTATGTGGGTATCCAAGAAGGTATAGAATTTTCATCAACCATTGATCATTTTTTTTGCAAATAAATATTTTATTGCCTTAGAATGTCATCAGATTAGTACACATGGAAAAACTAGCCACCTATTCTTCCATACAGATGGAAACCGGAACATGTGGCCAAATGTCTTGTTTTTTGCCGAAGTTTGAGAAAACAAGAAACAAAAGACAAAATGACTCTAAAACTTATGTTATGATCACGTTGAACAGAAAGGCATAGTAACAAAGAAGAAAGATGAAATTAAACAGTAGGCAACCCGTAGTTCCATCGTTGCCAGGAGGTTGAGGCTAGTTAGGAACAAAAACATATTTTTGGCAGCAGGTCGAACATATTCGTTTGTCTGGATTTCTTGAGAGGGAGTTGAACATCATATCCAAGCGATGACTGAGGATGGTATGGCGATGAAGTTATTCTTCCATATCTCATTGCATAATGAAGATAAGGTCTAAATGCTCCTATGAGAGGCGGTCAATGTTGATCATGTCAAATGAATGTCACTAATACCAAGTAGACTAAAGGAGGGGGTGGTGATAGGGGCTATTAACTACTCAATTTTCATGGTTTCCAGCTATCACCCCATCCGGGGGAGGACAAAATCCCTGAGTGAAATCTTCAAGCATTGAAGTAACAACGAAGGTGTTGGGAGATGTTGGTCATCTATTAGGATATCCTCTTCTTGAGAGGAGACTCCCTCATTGGCTAATATATCTACAACCTTATTCATTTCTCACCACACATGAGGGGATGAGGGTGAGAGAAGGATGAAGAAGAGTACTTAACATGTCAAGCAGACCAAGGTCAAACCTCCAACTTGGGGAGACTTTCACAGGATCATACCCATTGATGATTTTGGTGGCTAGCAATATAATCACTTGGGAATCTCCTTCAATGATTAGTTGATTTAGGTTTTGGCTAGTGGCGAGTTGGATTCCTTTTATAAGTCCCTAGAGTTCTACATAATTATTGGTGTCATGGCCCAAGTGTCCTTCTAGGATGTGAATGATCTTCCCTGTGCAATCCTAGAGAACTACTCCATAACCTGTCGGACCAGGGTTTCCCTTCGAGGCACCATCAAAATTTAGTTTGACAAAGCCTAGAGGGGGGAAAATCCATGAGGCAGTACTAAGGGATGGAGAACCAAAACAAAGAGTAGTGTTGGATGAGGTGCAAGGGAGATTTAGCTTCTATTTCAAGAAGATGGTTTTCTCTTGGGGATTACAAGAAAGATCTTCCTGGGACCACTGACTGGATCGAATGGTTTCATGTATATTTCTGAAAATCCTTGACTAGATCCAGGAAAGAGAAGAAATTTGAGATTGGAAGATGCATTTATTTTGTTCTTTCCAGATTTTCCAAACAATGAAACCTGGTAATAGCTTCCATATTCTATTCAATATTGGATTTTGGTAAACACTAGTGCCCTAGTTTTATATGGTGATTATAATGTTGTCTCTAGCCTTGTTGGATTTCCTCATAATCTAAGCAGCCTGATCCCAGATCTACCCACTAAAAGAGCATTGATTGAATATATGCTCCATGGTTGCCTCATGTTGCTGAAAAAGATGGCATATCGATGGCCCAATGAACCCTCATTTCCTAATATTCTCCTGAGTGAGGATTCAATTTTGTACCATAAGCTAGATAAAAGTTGAGATTTATGGCCATAGTTTTGATTTCCAGATAATATGCCAGATGTACTCTTTTGGTTGAGTGTGGAAATTATCATGAAGGAAGTAGGCTTCTTTAACTGTGAACATACCCATAGGGAAATATCCCCAACGAAGAATTTATGAACCATTTTTTATGTGAATCTTCCTCTAGGAGGAAATGGTACACCATGGTTGCATATCACAATCTTCTAGAATATTGAGATCTTGAGGAAGATTTTTCCAAGTTCACCAGGGAGGATGGTGAGAGACACTTAACCAAATATATTCCACCTTGAGGGGAGAGAAATGTTGCATGTGATTGTGTATAGGATATATGCTATCCAAAGAGTGCAATGGAGGTAGTTGTTTCCATGAATCCTTCCAAAACAATGCAATCTGGACATTCTGTATTTCCCAAAATGCATGGTTTTGAATAAGAAGGTGATTGTGCCAAGAAACATTCCAAATATTAGAGCCTTGGAACTGATCATTGAATCTGATTAGATGTTCCTGACTGGTGTGGGGGGCATATTTTTGTTTCCAAAGCTTCGCCCATATTTTGGTTGGATATTTAAGCTAGTGCCACCAAAGTTTAGCTCTCATGATGTCGTTTAGCTTGCCAATATCTTTGAGTCCTAGTCCTCCAAAAGATTTCAGCTTACAATTTTTTTCCCATCCAACAAGAGACCACTTTGTTCCAGGATCATGACCATGCCAAAGGAATTTCTTCTGCAAATTTCATATGGTTTTGATGACTGATTGCGGTGTCACCAAAGATGAGAAGAGGTAGGCAGGGAGAGCTTGAAGGACTCACTTAATAAGAGCCAATATAGAAGCAAGATTGAGGGATCTGAAAGTTTCTCAAGCGATTGGAAATTGAGAGTAGAAGGCTATCCCAAGAAATATTTCATGTTGATACATCATATAAGGGAATCCTAAGATAATTGGACGGAAGGGAGCTTTTGTGGATACCCAGAAGTCAAGATATGTGGACTTGGACGACAAGTGGAGTGTTAAAGAAAAAGAGTTGGGATTTGTCTAGATTAAAGGTGGTGCCTAAGGCGTCACTAAAGTCAGAGATAATAGAGTTGAGTTTAATGGCTTCCTGAGAAGTAGGGGTGTTCATCAACATGTTTTCATATACAAATTGACTGTGAGAGGCGGTTGGTTGAAGGTTGTGAAGAGATAGACCCTGACAGGAACCATCCTCGATAGAGGCTTTGATATAACATCATAAGCCTTCTGCCATGATGATAAAGATAAAAGGGGATAAACGGTCCCATTTTCGGATACCTTTGAAAGGAGAGAATGCCTGAGAGGGAAATCCATTAACCATAATAGAAAATAAGGTAGAGGTAGTAAGTTTCATTATCCAATTTATCCATTCCTTGTTGAAGCCAAAAGTTGGGAGGAGGGAGTTCATGTACTGCCAACTAAGTCGATCAAAATATTTTGAGAGCTCGAGTTTAATGAGAATACATGGGGTATGAGTGGATTTGAGAGAGTGGATCATATCATGCACCAAAACGAAGATGTCCATGATTTGGCACCCTTCTACATACCCTAATTTCACCTTGGATATGATGGAAAGAAGAATGGGCTTGAGACAGAGAGCAATAATTTTGGTGATAATATTGTAGATTACATTGCAGAGTGCAATGGGACGGAACTACCTCGGATGAGTGACTCGATATTCCTTTGGGATAAGAGTGAGGAAAGTGGCATGGAGAGTAGATAGGAATTTCCCCGAAGTTCAAGATTCCTCTACCAGTTGTCATACCTCTTCTCTAATCATTGGCCAACATAAGTGGAAGAAATCTGTTGTGAATCCATCAGGACCTGGTGCCTTTACCAAAGGCATTTCCTTGATGGCCTGATCCACTTCTTCCTGCATGATTGGTCTCATTAAATTTTGTTTTTGTTCAGGAGTGATGAGGGACAATATATGTTGAGTCACTATATTAATATTCATGGTTTTTTCAATTGGTGGCTCTGATAAGAGTTCTTTATAGTAGCTTAACATCTCAGTTTCTAATCCCTCGTGATCAAGGATTGGCCCTGAGCATATTCAAGCTTTGTGATGCGATTAATGTAGCGTCAGTGCACCATAGAGAGATGAAAAAAAATGATATTCATTTTCCCTTCCTTAAGCCATTGTACTCTGGATTTATGTTTCCATAGTATTTCCTCCTTTTTTTTCCTTTCCTCGAGTTGTTGTTTAAATATTTCTTCTTCCTTACTTAAAGTGTCTTTGTGCCCTTGCAAAATGACTTCCTATTGGATTTCTTCCAAGCGTTGTTCCATGGTTCTTTGATCTTGAAATATGTTCCCCAAAACATTCTTATTCCAGTCTCGAAGCTGCATCTTGAAATTCTTCAGTCTTTGTTGAAATATGTACATTAGTGAGCCATGTGAGATCTCAACATTTTCCCACAAAGTTTGGGAGAGTTCTAGGAAGTCCATATTTTTTAACCATAATTTTTCAAAATGGAAAGGCTTATATTTGGGTGTAGCTATTGCATCTATCCATAGCTTAACGTGTCAGGGATTAGAGCCCAATTTTGGGAGGATGTTTTCTTCTATCACTGGTCCCTCAAGAATCATAGTTTTTGAGATAAGAAAACAGTCCATTATGCAAGCAATTTGATGGTGGATGGATCTTATGTTGGACCAGGTGAAGGTACCATTTCTAGTTTCTATGCCAATTAAATTAAGCTGATCAATGAGGTCTTGAAAATTACCACTATCTTTCTCCAGTCGTTTTGTTTCTCCTCTCTTTTCTTCCGGTGTGAGGATGATATTGAAGTATCCTCCTATAATCCAATGCTTTTGACCTATCAACCTACCCAGGAAGGAGAGAGTATGCAGAAATAAGTATTTTTTCTGATTACTTTGGGGTTTGTAATCATTTGTGAGGATTCCCTCCTTGTTGAAGCCCAAATCACGGTAATGCGCAAAAAGAGTGCCTACTATGGAGAATGATTGATCTATGATGATTGTTGTTGGGTTCCATAGGATAGTTAATCCTCATGTTGCAC
Organism: Picea sitchensis; assembly: GCA_010110895.2. NCBI lineage: Eukaryota > Viridiplantae > Streptophyta > Pinopsida > Pinales > Pinaceae > Picea > Picea sitchensis. The sequence goes on along the minus strand of SNQJ01S0000789.1, from coordinate 57,652 downwards.
CATTGGAATCATTATAGATGAAATTACAGTGTCTCCAACATCTCTTAAAGATTTCTTATGTTGCTTCTCTGACACATTTTGTTTCCTATAGAAAGAGAATGTTTGGATCCTCTGCCATTATGTTGTTATGAAGAATCCATTGTTTGGATCTTCCATTTAGTCCTCTTATATTCGATGTGACTATCTTCATCATGAGGATTTTGGTGGGGGCAAGAAGAAACCCTCAGTAAGACATTGAATCTGTCCCGAGTTGATCATGAAGTGGACTACCTCTTTTATCAATTGTTGTGCCGATTTTTATCCCCTCCTTTTTCCTTCTCAAGGTGTACGTCTGGGATTTAGGCTTGGATCTCAGCTTATGCCTAGTCAAGAGGTGGATCTTACCGTGGAATCAATGAAGACTTTGTGGAAATTCCGCAACTACTCAACCGAGATGGATTGTGATTCCTTCTTATTGAAGGATTCCTCTAATTTTTCCATATCTATATCTGCAAGGTCTTGTTCTTCCAACTTCATGGTCGTGTCCCCCTAATCCTCCATTTTCTTGTTCGATTTATTCTAGGAAGGGGAACATGGGTTTGTTATTTGCTCTAGAACTGGATCCAGGGATTGTTTGGCTTTTCCTTTGCCATTACCTTGGTTGTTATTTTTATGTAGATTCTCCACTTCCTCTGCTTTCGATAGGTGATTTAGAGCATCAAAATAGTTTCTTTTAGGGATATTATGATTTCCCTCATAATTGCGCTTCTTTAGAGGTGTTTTTCAGCGTCAAGTAACTTGCGTGAAGCCATCTTTCAATTTTCCTTCCTCCATCGATTATGCAGGTGCATTAAGGGGGAATTATCGAAAGAGGTGTCCATGCTCATGAAATTTCTGACAAAGAAAGGGAATGTGTTCATAGTGGATATTCTGAATCCAGTCCTCATCCCGATACTCAATGGTGACCGATCCTGGCAATGCCTTGGAAATATCCATGTATACACAGATTCAGGCGTAGGAAGTATACCTTCTTTGCTTCATTGCCTCTGAGGATTTCACATATATTCCTATGGTTTTACCAATTCCCATGAGAATATCTTCAAGCCAAAACTCTTAGGGAAGGGAGTAGAGGCGGATCCATACATGCGCAACCAAGAAATCCTCTTTTTCTAGGCTGAAGTGGTATGTCCAAAATAGAAGGAAAACCCCTGCAAAATTGTAAAAATATGGGCCATTTTCAAAAACTCAACCCTTGTCCTCCTATTTGTAAAATATGATCGTGAAGAAGACTTTCGAGTTGAGCTAGAGTTCATAGTCCCATTTTGGGTTCCACCATGTTTTTATCCAACGCATGAGGTCTCGTTCTAAGGGCCATAACCCTAAAAACTTTCCAATTAGGGCAAGCTCTTTCATGAAATGAGTATGCTCCCCAACTTTGTTGGAATTTATCACATATCTTGGTGCCTTAGTTGCTTGGTGAATGCATTTACATGGTTCCCAAGTGTGATATTCCTTTGGATGAGACGTTTCTGCCTCCACCTCCATGTCCTTCCCCAAGATTTGTTCGTTTAACGGGATTTGTTCATGGAGATGGGGCGACAACTTGAAAGTCATCCACCTGGATCTGGCTCTATCTTTATCGTTTGCGGCTACATTTTGATATGAGGGGGTTTGCATTCCCCCTCAGGATCCATATTTTCCAATTGATCATGCTGGTAGTTTGTAGCTTGTTTCTACAACCTAAGAAATCGCCTTAAAGAAGCATATTAACCATTGATCATTGACACTTGTTTACTTCATAATTCTTTGGTAAACTTCACCAAGGTTCCTCCTAAATTTCATGTTACAAATAGATGGATGATGCATGACAATAGAGTTGTGGTAGAAAAGGTGTTTTGATATCCATTGTATTGTTTTGAGATGGACAACTTGTATCCACTTAAAAAAAATTGTAGAATTTACCAAAACTTCTCCAAACTTTCTTAAAATATATTATGTGACGATTCATGTCTACATTTTTTGTATTTTGGGATGTTTGGGTAACTTCATCAAAATCCATTCAAACTTCCCTAAATTCAATCATTTCCTTATGGACGTTTGTAATCGTTAGACCCACCAAATGAATGAACAAGGATTAATGTAATGAGTGTATGGCCTTTAGTAACTTTATTATTTTAGTCATGCTTATCTACACAATGCATTGGATACTCATCTTGCATACATGGACTAAAGGAAATTATAACAAGACCTCAAGCCTCCAAATTGAGTTCATTTTTGCAATTAAAATAACACACACACACACATAGGAAATTGAAGAAAACTGAAATCTCTCTAATTCTATGCAATAACTTATTCCTTAGTATTTGTGGAATATTCATGTTATAAATTACCAAAAAAGTTGGGTGGTCCCAAATCATTGTAATCTCTCTAAACTTGTCAATAAATAATTGTGCTATATGTTGTTCTTTGATTTCTTGTAGATTTGTGGATTTTTGTTGTGCATTTTGATCCTTGGAACCTTGAGTTGCATTAGAACCCATAGTTCCATGCCTTTGTCTTTAATGTATTTCTACATATTAAACATTAACTTAAACATAACCAAGGTGAATCCCTTGCTCTTACTTATGTAAATTTTTCCTTCAATTTTCAACAACTCCAAGGGAAATTATCGAGTTCTACATAAAGTTAGCCTTCTTATTCAAGATTGAACAAGGTGAAGATGAAGCCACCACAACTTTCTCCATAGATGGAAACAATATATCCAATTCCTCAACTACCAACTTCACGGACCAATGCATCTTACATCTCTTTATTAATGTTTAAAGTTATGAAATCATCATCCAGCTCTATAAGGTCAACCCTCAAATGCATGAGGATGCAATCAACCATCTTATACTTCACCTTGAGACTACCCAAACCAAAGATCATCAATCTTGATTGTACCCCATATTCCAATTACCATGGATACAACTCCCATAATGCTAAGAAATATAGTGTTGACAGTTCATGACATGGGCCTAGCCCCTAGTGCAACTAATACAAGCACCATACCAGGAAACTAAAGATTACCACACTCTTAAGAAAAAGGATGAAACTAAAGTTGTCCTAAAGAACAAAACTCAAGATAAAAATGAGCATCATGGCTTAAGCCATACCCAAGGCAATGTGGGTCCATGCTCACATTTAACCATCATAAACTCCTCTTGTCCATTGGGAAATGATGGCCCAAACCCCTCTATAATTAATCATAAAAAATCCTTTCCCCACAAACATTTCTCTCCTTGAGCAAGTTTCCCTTATATATTCACATAGTCTCCTTAACAATGATTCCCACTTTCTTTTTTTTCCCTACCCTTTGTTGGGGTAGCTTATCGGCATCATTTTTTAAGATATTATAGATAGGTACCTCCTAGATGGGTGGATTTTCCATCTTTTGGTTCATTGATTTCATGCACCATATCAGGTAGGTGTAGATATGCTCTCTCTCTCTCTCTCTCTCTCTCTCTCTCTAACCCCTTTTCCTCTCATGAATCAATTGTTTCTTACATGGTGGAAGGGTAGCTAGGAATGCATTTTTCAATTCCTTCTTGATTTCCCTTTTCTTTGATATTTCTATTCTACAATGAAAGTTTATGCAAGATGGTCCCTCCTTTAGCTCCATCAGATCCATGCATTGGTCTTGTTTTCCACAATCTTGTCTTTGCAAATCTACCATTCCATTCATTGCTTGTTGGATAGATCTTCTATCTTGATGGACAAGTACCCACTCATCTACTCCCCTAGGTTAAGGCCCAAGTTAGACTCTCCTTCATCACCACAAGATTCATTCCTTGGTTGTTTCCACTTTCCCCATCCTAATATGTCTTAACCTACCAACCTTCAACTTGTTGGTACCATTCAGCACACCTATTCATTTTTTGTTAGTTTGATTTACAAGGTTATGACCTTGATTGATTTTCCTCCAACCCCTCAAGATCCATTCCATGACCATCGTCACTTCTCCTAGTTCTATTTGTTGTAACCTTTCTCTTGTTACTATTAACCACCTCTCATTCCTTCCACACACCGCTTATTGATTGCCAATTAATTGATTCTTGATGTTGTTATTTGTGGTTGCTTGTTGTTCAGGTTTACCCCTACTTTAGGGTAATTTTTAGTTTTAACCTTGAATCTCTTATGGCAAGCCATATATGCACTTATCTAAGATTTTTTTATATAGATCTTCACTAAATAGGTATTTTTTCATCACTTTTATGGCTATTGCCAAAACACCATCATCAACACTCAAATAAATGCACATATGTCTTCTTTCTCTCTTTACTTGTGCATTTCCTTTTCATGCAACAAGTATGTTTGCATGATCAAGAGATAGATAGGAATCTACTTCTCAGTCATTATTTGTTTTTGTTTTCTCTTCCTTCTCCCTACATATTTGCTTGACATGCACAATAAGTTATCCCTTTGGTTTTATTTTAGCTTTACTACATGAATGCTTTTCTTGCATACATCCACTTGAGGTAGTTTTGCAACTTGCTTTGCATTGTTGTAAGGGTGAGCTTAGTCAAAGTCTTGCCTCACAAGATTAGCCACGTTGCATGATGATTCCCTCCTTATGTCAAGGTGCCAGAACTTGATATTTGTGCCTTAGGGGAAACACCCTTATCAACTTACTCAAGATTAGAGTAGATGTTATTATAACCTCCCATTCAACTTCAACTATATGGATGGAGGGATTTCCTTGCATAGCCCTTGAAATTTTTCACTTTTGATCATTTATTAAATTGCAATAAACCACTTTTACACCTTATTTAGGTCTTTCTCTAACCAACTTAACTAATTTAAAGCTTCAATGTATTAAACATGTTAGAAATGAAGAAATAACTCATAAATCATGTCACATGTTATACATATGACACACTCTAACACTACATATATTTATCTTGTAAGATGAAGTCATAGTAAACCACTTTTCCACCCTATTAGGCCTTTTCCTAACCAACTTGACTAATTTTAAGTTTCATGTATTGAATATGTTAAAAATAGAAAAATAATTTATAAATCATATCTCATGTGTTGTGTTATACATATGGCACACTCTAACACTACATATGTTTTTGTAAAATGAAGTCATAGTAAACCACTTTTCCACCATATTAGAGACTTTTTCTAACCCACTAAACTAATTTTGAACTTCATGTATTGGAAATGTTAGAAATGAAGAAATAACTTGTCAATCATCTCATACTTTATACATATTGCACACTTTAACCCTACATATGTTTCATGCAATTTAAATTGCAAAATTAAATTTAATGACATAATTATAAATTTGATAATTATAGTTTCCGTTGCTATGTTTTGATAGAATTTATCCTACTCTCACTCGGTAGTACTTATCTACTCTCACTCGGTAGTACTTATCGGTTGAAGACTAGTTGGGAGCCCTTGGCATCCATACTATACCCGTCATCTAACTTTTCAACATCCATAATTATATCCAATGGATTAAGGTCCTACTTGGCCTTAACACTAAGTAAAACGTTTTAGCTTACCTTCGACCACAACCAAAGGAATTCAAAGTCCCTTTGGACACAATGATATTTCTCCATTATATGTATAAGGTTAGAAATATTTCACTATANCAATGGATTAAGGTCCTACTTGGCCTTAACACTAAGTAAAACGTTTTAGCTTACCTTCGACCACAACCAAAGGAATTCAAAGTCCCTTTGGACACAATGATATTTCTCCATTATATGTATAAGGTTAGAAATATTTCACTATAATATTTGATAAATTATTTAGTTTGATCCCTTAGCAGCAATTTGATTATTAAAATTTATAAAAATATAAATATCTTGCTCTCTCTAAATTTAAAACTATGACTTCTTAAGAAAAAAACATCTGTTTCATGAAGGAAAAGTTTTATATCATTTCTATTTTGAATGCTATTGTGTATTGAATTATGTACTCAAGCTTTTCTCTCTCTCCAGGAAATTAAATATGCTAGCACGCTTTGAATGGACCGTCCATATAGACTGTTTTATAGAACCCAACAACTCTAAATATAATAATAACAATGCATTTATTTAATTATTTACACACTTGCAAGGAAGTTCATTGAATCCCACAACATAGTGTATAGATAGATACCACAATATATTATTGCAGTGCATTATTGATTCATATAATATACTAATGTACTGAATATTCACAATAATGTGTTGGCGAACAAGTCGAGATAGAGCTAGAAAATTGGAAGAAGAGATGGTTAGAACAGCTGGATGGTTACGTGCGAGAGAGATAGAGATGGGCATTTGATTCCCTGACTTGGGGAGCAAGCAAGCAATGTTTCGTCAACCGTTACACATTTAGCAGGCCCCTCCTCTAACCCCATTCAAACATCTCCGGCGCTTGTTATTCCGCGTCTTCCGTTTGGGAAATTCAATCCTGGCCGATAGTTTAGTCGGCAACTGGCAAAGAAGATTCGTCGAAGGTCTCCATTTGGACAATATATATATATATATATTGCCACAGCCACAGCCACCGCCACAGTAATCGCGTGCATGTCCTGACGTTTTAGAGGGTGATTTAGCTGGAGAATTTTTTTAATCGTTTATTGTTGTTACCACACTTTCTGCAAAAAAACAGAGGTATCTGCAAATACTGGTGGCATCTTTCATTGAATTCATCCAAGGGAGAGAACGGTGAAAAAAGAATCCGCTGCTGCCAGCGATGGCGTCCTCAAGGCTTTCGTCCATGGTGGTAAGAAATCTGATTGCCAGGCGCCAAGGCCTTGTTCCCAGCAGGGCGCAGAGCGAATTTATTTTGGGCAGGCTCCTGCTCAGCGGCCATGGAACTGGTCCTGCAAGGTTTTATGGCAGCAGGTCTCTGGGGGACAGCGGGGCTGCTGATTATTATCTTTCATCCCTGGGACGAGATGAGTTTACCACAGTCATGAAGAGCGCAGAATTGAATTCAGGATCATATTGGAATGCATCATCCTTTGTGTCGACGAGATCGGCAAGTACTGTTTCAGGGAAGGACGTTGGGATCGATGATGAAATTGAGACTATGGGTGCTGCTGGTAAGGGCATCGAGGCCGACAAAATTATTGAAAAAGAAGACGAGGCTGCGATCGGCAGGCCTCCTGAGCATGAAATTGAGAAGTTGAAGGAGAAGGGATTGGTCTATTCCAGATATTGGGGGCTTTCTCCTGCCAAGTTCTCTCGGAAAGATGGATCGTCGTGGCCATGGAATTCATTCAGAGTGAGTCATCTCTCTTTATTTTGTAGGTTGGAACGTAAGATTCTCTTCATTTTGTAGGATAGAACGTAAGATTAATTATTACTTCCCCCGACCCTTCTGTAAACCGGGTTTTGGAGTTCCAATGTTTGATACATAGTCCCATTTGTGTGAACACACACACATATATATATATATATATCCTCAATCTTTGAGGTGCATATGAGATCCACGTATCAATTTAAATGGGTGTAACTTCAAGGTGTATATCAGACCAAGGTTTAGATGGGTGTAACTTCTTAGTGAATATCAAACCCAGTTGTACCCAGTTGTAAGTTTAGATAGGTGTGGGTAATATCTATATTCAATACATCCAATGAACCAGCTAGGTTCAATGCATAGACATCCTCAACTGGGGTGGTAGATTGCACCTAGTATTTTCTATTGACTTGACAGAATTGTTGGTAATTTTTGCAGTTACAGCAGGGGTAGGGTGGGGTGGTTTTGGTATGTTTTAGTCATGTCTATAACACTGATAAAATAAACTGATAAAACAAGAGATACCATTTTTCTGACTATTATTGATCTTACTTATCAATTTTTAATAACCACCTCCTTGAACTAACTTATCAATTTTTAATAACCACCTCCTTGAATTAACTTATCAATTTTTAATAACCACCTCTTTGAACTAGCATAGATTCCATCTTAAACTTAGATTGCACCTATAATTTTTCTAATTTTTCATTTTGGTCAATTATATACTTGTATTTTTCATTTTGGTAATTATATACTTGTTGGTCATTTTTGCAGTTACAGCCCAGGTTGGAATGATCTTGGTATTTGTTAGTCATGTCTATAACACTGGTCAAATAAAATGAAAAAATAAGCGATACTGATCTTAGTTATCAATTTTTAACATCCACC
>SNQJ01S0000789.1:7821-40418 GCA_010110895.2 Picea sitchensis | reverse complement strand
CGACTTGTCAAGCTTAAGTATGGGAGGGTTGACGAGGTGTCATGTTGGGTAGATCTTGCCCTAGGTCAAGGAGAGCCTCCAAGACGTCCCTCTCTAAGCCATGTAGAGTGTATGAGGTGGATGGGGTTAAGACTCAATGGGAATAGGGCTCATGACATACTAGGGGTCGTAGTGTCTCATTCATGGGTGCCTTTGTAGAGGGTGTGTGGTACCTTCGTCCGCAATGCAGTTTTTCCAAGCCCATCATTTTCCTTTTATCTTTATTTCTTTATATTTTCTTTAGCACAAGGATAGGTTGAAGGTCACTTCCCTAGCGTGGTGACCAGATGATGGCAATGTCAACCACAAATGCCTAATGGAAATGAGAAGGTTGGCTCGTGATCATACCCCCTTTCTCTCAGCCTTGCAACTGAGAGCCACTGCCCTGGTTTGGTGACTAGATAATGACAAGTTCATACCACTAGATATCCATGGACGTGATAGGTCGGCTCGTAATGAGACCTCCTATCCTTCAATCTACCTTTCAGGAATTTCTTTGTTATATTATGGGTTCCCTTTTATTCAAAGATAAGTGTTTTATTGTTTTCTTGGGTGATCCCTAAACAAAGCATCTGGAAGGTTCATATATGGATTTTATCTTTTACCCAACACCAACCCCTCTGGGCCTTTATCCCCTTCTTCCCATAGAATGAGTGACAACCCCTTCTTGGGTTAGTACACCCTAAAATCCCAAGAGATAAGGAAACATAGGGGGGAAATGATGGAAAATGGTAAGTATGGTTGGGAACGGTACGATGGCTCATTAAGGGATTTCCTAGCAGAAAACCCATGTCCAAAGAAGACCACTTACTAGGGCACAATGTCAACCACCAAGTGAAGCATGGAAAAAGGAATAATGTCCAAGCACATATCATGAAATCTAGAGAAATCTAAGATACAACATAATCAAATGTCTTAGGTATTGAAATGATGGTTACCATAATATTGACTTGTACCTCATGGAGTAAGGCCCACTTCCTTCCAGAAGCCAATTGGTTTGGTGGATGCCATCTGTAAACCTATGACCATCTATGGTGGTGAGTGGGTTTTGCATTTGCGTAAAGGGTATTGTTGGTCATGTAGTCTCTCAACACTCCATATCTACAACCTGAGGGCCTCGAGACATCATCTCCTTAGTTATCCACAAAATGGGGATAATAGGGCCCAAAGTATTGAGTTCCCTTCAAGAACCTTAGAATTCTTTTTGTAGCACACAAATGTCCTTCACATGGTTTTGGTGGAAAGAATACCAAGTGCAATTGAAATATTTGGTCTAGTAGACTAGTAGTGGTAAGATCGATAAGACTCCCCAAAAGTTGTCTATATTTAGTTGCATCTTAAAATTGATTCCCTTATTTTGATGTAAGCTTAAGATTTTTCTCCATTGGAGTAGAGAGAGGATTACAATGAGAAATTTCAAATTTGTTCAACAATTCTCCAATATACTTCTTTTGGGAGATGAATACTTTGGATTTTGAGTTACTTCAATAACCAAGTAATAGTGATGATGTCACATGTTTTTCATGTCAAAAATCTTCTTCAATTCTTTCTTAATGGATGCAATGTATGCTTCATTGTTCCCTATTATCAAAAAATCGTCTACATACATTAAAAGATATAAAACATTTTTTCTAACTTTCTTGACAAATAAATTTGTATCATCAAGATTAAAATGCTTGAAATTGATCTTCAAAAGATGCTTACTTAATTTTTCTTACCATGTGCAAGCTTCTTGTTTTAGGCCATACAAAGACTTTATGAGCTTTCATACCTTATGTTCTTGACCTTTCACAACAAATCCTTCTAGTTGAGACATGTAGACATTCTCTTTCAAGTTTCCATTTAAAAAGGTTGTCTTCACAACCATGTGATGAATCTTCCACCTATTTTGTGCTGCCAAAGCCAACAAAGCACGAACGGTAGCCCATTTTGTTGTGGGGGAAAGTCTCCTCATAGCCTATGCCTTCTTTCTATGCAAATCCTTTCACCATAAGCCTCCCTTTATGCTAGTCAAGTGAGCCATTTGATTTGTACTTGTTCTTCTAGATCCACCTACAACCAATTGGTTTGGATCCAAATGGGGGATCCACCCACTTCCATGTCCCATTATTGATGAGAACATCATACTCCTCCTACATGGCTTCTTTCCACTCATCATGAGAAGCAACTTCTTCAAAGGAATTTGGTTCAATGTTAGTAGATAAATTCAATTCACAATCATATGAAACAGTCATATCATTTACATCACCTGAATCTAAATTATCTACATCACCTCCATCATCTTTTCTTGTTGAGATTTTGATTCTTTTCTTTCCAACCTCATCACAACGAACACTTTCAAGTGTCCTTATGAGCCACTTTGGACCTTTCTATGATGGTCCAGGTTGCTCCCCTAATTGAGATGGTGCTACATTCCCATCAAGGTTTATCCTTTCAATCCTATCAATCACATCGTCCAATTGAATTTCTCGTTTTAATGAAGTGGAGGTATCTTCAACATGAGGACACGATTTCACTTCAAAATTGATTCAAGGTAGGGATTCCCCCCTTCAATATGTGGATTCTCATCATCAAACTTGTGATATGTCTTTACATGGGTGAATCTATCCAGATGATTAACAAACCACTAAATATTTTTGTCATTCTTGTTTGATTCAAGAAAATCACATCTCTGGAAAGTTACCTCATCGTAAAGATGATATGCCTTGGTGGTATTTGAGTACCCCAAGAAGATTCACTTTCGACTCCTTGCACCGAGTTTGTTTCTTTGCTTCTTATGAATTAAGGCATAACATGTAGAACCAAAGACCCCAAGATGTCCTACTAAAGGAATGCAACCATACCACATTTCATATGGAGTCTTGTTCCCAAGAGCATGAGATGGACTCTTATTTCTCACATATACTACACACAAAACTGCATCAGCCCAAAACATCAACTTCACGTTCTTCAAAAATAACATTGAACGTGCCATATTCAAGAGTGTCTTGTTCATTATTTCTACTACACCATTTTGTTGAGGATTGTATGGAACAATGGTTTGATGTTTGATCTCATGTTGGAAAACATAGATTTTAAACTCATATGAAATGTATTCCCCTCTATTATTAGTATGTAAAGTGTGAATGCAAGATTGAGATTCATTTTCAATCCATAGATGGAAATATTTAAATGTTTCAAATGCTTGAGACTTTTGTTTTAACAAATAAACCTAACACATTCCAGTGTAGGCATCAATAAAAGTCATGATATATTTATTACCAAAGGAAGATGGAACAAGAATGGGACCACACAAATTAGAGTATATCAACTCTAGCTTTCTATGTGCTCTTGAAGTGGAATCATGAAAATATTCCTTGTTATGTTTACCAAGGATACATGCCTCACATCGCTTCAAGTTCCTTGGAATTGTAGGCAAACTATAAACACCATTTTTGTTCAACAAATGAAGAATATCATAATTGATGTGCCCAAATATTTCATGCCACAAGAGACTAAAAGACAATGCACCTTCATCATGGTGAGAAAGATATTCAAAATTATGTGCTCATGCATATGTCCCTTTCAACTTCAATAATTTGTCACCCTCCCATTCTGTCATGGAAACCATGTTGTCGGAAGACCTCCTTAATTCAATTTTTCCATCAAACATGTTAACAGAATGGCCTTGTTGTCGGATATGTAGAAGAGAAAGCAAATACCTCCATAACTTAGGAAAATAAAGAAAATTTTGCAAAAGAAAATCCGAGAATTTGGGAAATTTGAGCCTGATGGTGCCAATTCCCATAGGTTTGAGACTGGAACCATTTCCAAAGTTTACTTCACTATCTACATTGTCATTCAATTCTTCAAATAAGTCTCTCCAAAATTTCATGTGGCAAGTAGTACCAGTGTCAAAGAACCAAACATCTCTCCAAGAATAAAATGAATTTTTGAACAAACCTTCATTTATGCCAATATTGCAATGATCAATAACAAAATTGTTGAATTTAGCTCAATGTTGGGCTCAAGCACATAGTTTATTTATGTTTAACATTATTGAACCATAAACATTTACTGTAGCAACAATAGATGCAGTAAACCAAGATATCAAGAAGAATAACCATGCACAATACAAAAGAACATTTCCTGGGAAAACCCTTCTCAAACAAGGGAAAAACCCAACAACCCTTTACTATATTGCCAAGAGAAGATCCACCATTCACCACCACACCTAACGCACACAAGAGGGTGATGCTATGACTGAGAAAGTTGAAGCCTAGGAAAGTGCGTCCTAATTTCATACCTCAACTCCTGTGTTGAGTGAATGCCACAATGAATAATGAGTAATCCACAATGGGGATCTACTCTTATAAATACAAGAACTAGACACATAAAATGGACGTGTCTATTGGCATAATAGGGTCGACCTGTACAACTTAATAATATAGTTAATAATTAAACAATATTAATTATATTTACTTGGTGGGGCCGACTTGTACCCTTCTCAACACAAATTAGGGTTTTACCAAAGTCTCACTCTCTGACAATATAGCAAGGGATCTCACACATCCTCTAGTGCTCAGAAACTGGGGACACATCCACATGTGCTCACCCACAGGGACATCACTCTCAATAGACTAACACAACTGAGTCCATAAGATTACCATCTGGAGAACCATCTCGAGCCGACTCAACTAAGTCCATAGGAGTACAAGGCATGAGATCATCTCAAGACAACTCAACTCAGTCCATAAGAGTACAAGGCATGAGACCATCTCAAGTCATCTCAAATCAGTCCAGAGGAGTAGACAAAAGACCACAATTCATCAAAACTTGGTCTAGTTTCTGACACACACCCAACACATGGGCTCTCTCACATATTGTCTCAACTCAATCCAGAGGAGAATAGCCTGGAGAATGTCACACGATGTTGCAATCATTAGCACTCCCTGTCATATAGGGAGGAATTCTCCACCAGGAAAAGTCTCTCAAGGATGTACTCGAACTTTGTCCTGGCAAGTGGTTTGGTGAAGACATCTGCAACCTGCTCATGTGTAGAAAAGTATTGCACGTGTACTACTTTCCTCTACAACATATCTCTGATGTAATGGTATTTGATCTCAATGTGTTTTGATTTATCGTGAAACACTAGATTCTCTGAGAGCTTCACATAGCTCTAGTTATTGCAATGGATAACAGTAGAATCCATCTCATGTCAGAATAAGTCTGCAAGGATCTTACGAAGCCACATTGCTTTGCAGACTGCCACACACAATGCAATGTACTCTGCTTCTGTGGTACTCAAGGACACATAAGTTTGTTTCTTGTTGCACCAGTAAATCATGGCAGATCCCAAATTAAAGAAACAACTGAAGGTACTCTTCCGGTCCACTGCACTCTCTGCCCAATCTGCATCAGCATATCCCTGCAATCTCATGTCTACATGCAGGCATATCTCAAGCCATAACCAACTATGCCTTGTAGATATCTCAAGACATGCTTCGCTTCTATCCAGTGTGTCTGTCTCAACTAACTCATAAAATGACCGAGTACACTCATTGCATAGAATATATCAGGTATGGAGTTAACCAGATACATTAATGATCCAATCAATTGTCTGTAAAGATGTGGATCAATATCGCCTGACTCGGAAGAAGCCTCATTTGTTTTCTTCAAATTTATCAAGATCGGTGTAGGCATGGATTTGCAGTCCATCATCCCAAATTTCTTCAATATCTCAACTGTGTATTTTCCCCTGACACGGGAGAATATCATTAGTCCTCTCACAACACTTCTAGTCCAAGAAGTAGTGCATCATACCAAAGTCCTTCATCTATAATTCAGAAGCTCATGCACACTTGCATTCAACAATAAGGCTTTCTGAATTGGTGAGGAATAGGTTATCACATATAGGACCAAAATCATGCACTTGTCACCAATAGTGTTGTAGTATAGGTTTGGATCAACAACACTCTTGTTGAAGCCCAAACTCATCAAGTATCCATCAATCTTCCCATACCAAGAACGAGGTGCATGCATTAGTCCATACATGGATTTCTTCAACCTGTATACATGTGACTCCTTCTCATGTGTCACGAATCCATCTAGTTGCTCGATGTAAACTTCTTTCTCAATCTCACCATTGCGAAAGGTTGTCTTTACATCCATCAAATACAAAAAGAAAAATAATCGTACAGATGGAAGTGTATTGGGAAATAGGAGAAAATGTCTCCTCATAATCTATTCCCTCCACCTGAGAAAATATTCTAGCCACAAATATTTCTTTGTACTTCTCTACACTTCCATTAGTTGCATTTTTTATCTTATAGATCCACTTGGAAGTCACTACAGACTTCCCTTTCAGTCTCATAACAATATCCCACACATCATTCTTCAATATGGACTGATACTCTTCGGTCATGGAATCTTTCCAAAACTGTTGTCCTGCTGCTTCTCCATGACAAGAAGGTTCAATATCAATGATGTGGCTCATAGTTGAAACATAGCTCAAAATATTTTGTGGTCTCTTACTCTCTCAAAATGTAGCACGAGGAGTTTCATGTCCCTCTGCCTCCAACAGAGTCTATCAAACCCATGTAGGCCTCTCCCAGCCTATTGCCATGTCTGAAGAAACGCTTGACTCATGACTCCTTTATTCCAGGAATAGGTGAAGAGTACTCAGAGGGTAGGGGTAACATAGGAGATGAGTACGTTTAGTACCGTAGGGGTCACGGTAGGGAAAGGAGGGGAAAAAATAGAGAAGAATACACCCCCTTCCACATCCACTTAGATACAGAAGTTGAGGCAAAGGAAAGAGATCATATCAGCTCAGAGACAGAGGCAGAGTTAGAGAGAGAGATGGGTGACATAAACAAATTTTTGGGGAGAAGTGGAAAAGGCCCAGAGATCCCTTATGAAAATACCAAAGCTATATTGAATGATATCACTAGAGGATAGCAGGATGTGATTAATTCCATAGCAGAGATGGAAATCAATTCACAGGTGATCCAGAACAACTTGGCACGATTGTTGCCAACCTAGCATGTGGAGCAAGTGGTTCCATGGGGCACCAAGTAGGTGGAGCAAGTGGTTCCAATGGGAACCAATACAATTCGAGTGGACATTAGTCACCCACTCATATATATACTTCAGCGAGAAAAAATCCCAAACCACTTTACCCTAAGTTTCAAGGAGAATAACATATTGGAAAGCGAGGACAGGGGAAATAGATTGGATAGCTAGGATAGGGGTTTGATAGGACTAAGAGATCCATCTGCAGAGTATAGCAGATAGTATTTGGCACTCGGCTCGAAATTCCACGTTGATATGAGCTTGATGGAATATTGTTCGATTAGATATCGAAACAGGCCCAAAGAAGCACAGAGTGGTAACATGCAACCATAGAACATGGACTTTATCAAGAAATTTTGGAAATTGATGATCCCCTCTTTTGATGGATCTACCAAGTGTTCAGATCAGGAATGGGTGCAAAATTTTGACACATACTTCAAGATTAATCAGATGAAAAAATCATAAGCTATAATATTTTCCACGTTACACTTGGAGGGGGAATCTCACAAGTGGTGGCATCATGCATTGGTGACTATGGGTCACAATCGTATCATGTCCTACATGGATTTCACTAAGAGTTTTATGGGGATATTTGATCAGATGGATCCAGAGCTTCACTTCAGAGACTTGACACAATTGTGACAGACCAGATCAGTCGAGTCCTTCATTCCAAAGTTCCATATGAAGGCCACAACAGTGAATGACATATCTGATCATAGATTAGTGATGCTATGTACAAAAGGGTTGATTGAATCATTGAGGGGTTGGGTGAAGGCCTTCAAACCTCGTACCCTATAGGATTTCATTCTATGCACTAGAGATATGGGAGACTCAGTACATAAACCAAGAACCTTTTCAAAACCCTTTGTTCCACAAAAGAACATGGACTAGAAAAAACCTCAAAGGGAATGGAAGGGTAAAGAAAAAATTGATGATGAGACTAGGCATGAGATTATTAGGAAGAAGTTTTGTTTCGCTTGCAGAGATTTTTGGTTCCTAGGCCACAAATGCATGGGAAAGGGGCATAGGAGGAGATCAAACCTACACTAGAAAATGATTCTTCTAGTTCATAGGAGGAGCATGTACATGAGGAGGGATGACCTACAAAGAAACCACAAACACAAGTAGGACCATAGCCACATGAGAAGGAAAAACCACAAGTACCAATGAAAGGTGGAGTCATAGTGACCCTTTCAAGAGTACCCAGATATGATACCATTAGGCTCAAAGGACTCATCCAGGGACAATGTGTCACAACACTAGTAGATGGTGGGGTGACCCATAATTTTATTGATGCAACATTAGTAGCCAGAAGAGGATTGTAGACAAAGGAGTTTGAGGGGTTCACTATAGTAGTGGCATATGGATACACCATGACATTTTTAGACAGGGTACTAGATTTGGAAGTTAAACTAGGTAACTACACCTTGACAAACACCTTTTATGTAGTTGACTTATCAGAGACCGATGTGGTATTGGGAGTTCAATGGTTGTACTCATTAGGTAACATTAGTATCAATTATCATACCTTGATGATGAGCTTCAAATATGTGAATGGTACAAAGGTGGTATTGAGGGGCATGTCTACAAAAGCACCCAGGACAGTGTCATAAAAGAGGATGGAGAGGATTTTCATACACATGGATGTGGTGTATGTGGTCAAATGCTTGATTATCATGCAAAAAGTATAAGACGGTAGACATAAGTATCAGACAAATATTAATTCATTACCGAGTCAATATGATCCGATATTTGGAGCAATACCCCTAGGGCGATCACCTGACAGAGGATTTGAGCACATGATTGAGATGGAGGAGGGTGCGACACCAATGATCATCGCACCATACATGCATCCTAGGAGATTCAAGGATGAGATCGAAAAAGGAATCAAGGAATTTATTGAAATGGGGCACATCAGGCCCAATACTAGTCCATTTTCTTCTTTCATGGTATTGGTCATGAAGAAGGATGGCATGTTGAGGATGTGAATAGACTATCGTGCGCTCAACAAGAAAACAATAAAAAATAGATACCCCATTCCACGTATAGATGAGTTGATGGATGAATTACATGGGTAAGCCTACTTCTCAAAGATAGATATTTGCTCAGGCTACCATCAAATTCGCATCAAGGAGCAAGATATCGAGAAGACAACTTTCAGGTGCCACTTTGGTCATTTCGAGTTTTTGGTCATGCCCTTTGGGTTGACCAATGCACCAATAACCTTCCAATATTGAATGAAGCATATTTTCATATTTCAGTTGTTGAAGTATCTTATGGTATTCTTCGATGACATCTTGATATATAAAAATACTTGGAAAGAACATTTGAAGCATTTAGATGAGGTATTGAGCATCATGCAGTCTGAATCTCTCTATGCCAAAGAATCCAAGTGTGAATTTGGTATGAGATAACTTATATACCTAGGCCACATCATCAGTGAGTAGGGGGTGCAGGTACACCAAGAGAAGATCAAGGCCATTTTGGATTGGCCAACACCCAAGAACATCACAGAGTTGAAAGGGTTCTTTGGGTTATGCAGTTACTACAAAAGATTTGTGAAGGGGTTTTCAGAGTTGGGGGCACCGCTCACAGACTTGACTAAGAAGGGGGAATTTCAACTAGACCGAAGAATTGCAAAATACTTTTGAAAATATCAAGGAAGTGATGAGCACGTTCCCAATGTTGGCACTTCCCAACTTCACACGACCATTTGTATTAGAATGTGATGCATCATGGGAGGGAATTGGAGCAGTATTGATGTAGGGGGGCACCCCATAGATTTCGACAGCAGGAAACTTAGGGGGATAGAAAGACTTTATTCCATCTATGACAAGTAAATGCTAGCTATCATGCATGCCTTAACCAAATTTAGATAATATTAGTAGGCAACAGATTTGTGGTAAAAACATATCATAATAGCTTAAAGTATTTATTAGAACAAAAATACCTTAGTGAGAGACAACATAAATGGGTCAGAAAGGTCTAATCCTTTGAATTTGACATTGAATATGTAAAAGGCAAGAAAAACGTAGTAGCATATGCCATATCTAGGAGACCAACAAGTTTCTCATTGATGGATATATCTACAGACTAGAAGGCTCATTTAATAGTGGAATACTCAAAAAATAAATTTTCCCATGAGTTGTTGGATGGGAAAGTTGTGGATGAGAAGTAAAAAGTATTAGATGAGGTCATCTTCTATAAGGACTGAGTCTACTTAGTTCCAAAATATGAACTCAATAGAAAAATTATGATAGCAGTTCATGATTCACCATTAGCAAGAAACCAAGGATATTTCAAAACATACAGACAGGTCAAGGAGAGATTCTCATGGAAGGGTCTCAAGGACGATGTGTTGAAATGCGTCCAAGAGTCTGTGACTTGTCAAAAAAACAAGTCAGAGCATACACACCCTCGAGGGTTACTTTACCTCTACCTATTCGGGAGCAGAAATGGGAGATAATTTCCATGGACTTCATCACAAGGCTACCTAAGGTGCAGGTAGAGACTGTATATTTGTTGTGGTCAATAGACTGACCAAGTTTATGCATTTATTTGCAATTCCAATAGAGTACAAAGAGAACAAAGTTGCAGATCTATTCTTCACAGATATTTTCAAACTTCATGGCCTGCCAAAGTAGTGACAAATATGGACGCTTCATCAGTGCATTATGGCAGGAGTTGTTTCGGTTGGTGGGCACAAAGTTGACCATGAGCACTAGTTACCACCCACAAACAGACGTGCAGACAAATATAGTAAACAAATGGGTGGAGGGGTATTTGATGAACTATGTAAGGGAACAAAAATGAACATGGGTGAAGTGGCTCTACATGGGAAAATTTTTCTACAACATGACACATCATATGTTTATTGGGATCACACCATTCACATCCTTGTACAGGTATGATGCACCATCATTCATAGAGGTGGTATTTTGGGATAACAACCCCCCCATAACTACGGATTGGATAGAGGAAAGTCAGGAGATCCTCAAAATCCTGAAAGACAATTTACAGGTAGCACAGAACCAACAAGAATTATATGAAAATAGACATTGGGTAAAGCGCAGTATTGAGGTGGGGGCCTTAGTATTCTTGAGGTTGAAGTCGTACAGTCAAACTTTCTTGAAGAGAAGCAGAGAAAAAAACCTTAAACCCCAATTTTATGGACCATACAGGATCACCAGGTGGGTGGCAGAAGTGGATTACGAGTTAGAGCTATCGGAAGGAAGAAAGATCCATAATTTGTTCCACATTTCTTGCCTAAAAAAGGTAGTGGGACAACATATTACCACTTCTGAGGATTTTCCACCATTGGATGAGGAGGTCCAGTTGGAATTGGTGCTATAGGAGGTCTTGGAGCACTGGGAGTGAATATTGAGGAGTTGGATCATAAGGGAGTGCTTATTCAAATGGATGGGACTACTAGTTGAGGACGCCACATGGGAAGGAACTTAGAACCTAGAGCACATCGTCTTGATGTTTCTTGAGGACAAACAATCTTGAGAAGGGAGTATTGTAATATCCCCTTCCTGATGATGAATCCAGTAGGGAGCGACTTAGTATTCTATATGTTCTTGTAGACTATAGTCGAGAGGGAAAAAAAAGGAATAACACCTTTATTTGATGTCATTTAACCAAAAGTATAAAGTGAAAGTGACATTAGATAGTAAAAAAGGAGAAAAAGGTGTTATAGGTGACTTAAATGATTATTAAAGATAAAACTTAGGAAAAGTCAGTTAATTAATTAAAGTGAACGTGGAATTAGATGAGGTTTGAGTATAAAGGAGGAAAAGTGACCTAATTCAAATATTATTGAGAATTGATTTGAGAATTGGACACCACATGAGAAGTCAAGCAACTTTTTGATGTTTTGTGGATTTGTGGAGGAAACCACCACCATTGATAGATTTTGGTGTTGAAAGACATACCCTAATCCATCAGAATAATCACTCAAATTCTTCATCAATATTTAGAGTACAGGATTGAATCCTTCCTCAAGGATTCACATCAATTATAGCTTCAGTATTCAGGAAGATTCAGATCAGAGATATAGCATGGATTTATCTTGGCAGCGTGACGGTTTGGAGGAGGATTGACCACTCAAATAGGTCGATAGGATTGGAGAAGAAGGGTGAACCTAAACCCTGGAAACCCATTTTAGAGGGAGTTAGGGCGCTTCCATTGGGATAGATCCCAACATTTTATGATGGTTATTTCTCTTGGGGCATCATTTTCATCAGTAGCTAGTGTGTGGAGTATCCCAACAATTGATTCAAAGAACTGACACCGCAACAACAAGCTTCCATAGGCTAGCAACTTACTCTTGAGCTAGATAAAGTCATCTAGAGAGAGGGGTGACCCATTGAGACAGATCCCATCAAATTTTGAGGAGTATTGCTATTAGTTCTCAGTTTCCAGTCAGATCTAGCAGTTCGACATCATATTCTAGACTTCATGTAGTGTTTTCTTCCATGCATGTAGCATTTTCGACTTGCAGTGTTTTCTGACATTAATTTTATCAACCGAGGATTTGTCTTTTTCTCTCAAGATTGTCAACAAAATCTATGCAGATAAGTTGTAGAGGTTTAAATCCTGTATATAGTTCATTTACAACAAATATGGATTCATCTAAATTATTGTGACAATCAATTTCTTCACACATTAACTACAAAATTGAAACTAATGATTTAATCAAAAGGAAATATATTTTGAGCAATAACACACCCTAAAAAGAAACATCAATTAATTACTGAACTCGTTCATCTATCGAGGAAACAACAATTTAATCTATAAAAACACCAATGAATCAATCTCTCAAAGAACGGTGATTAATCAACCTATTCAAAAGGAACAATGATCTATTTATATTTAACAAGGAGAAACAAATGCAAACTTAACGAAAAGAATCAACAAGTGATAAATTGACAGCAATCGGTAATGGAACAACAATCAATAATTTCCAAATAGAACATCTAATCTCTGCAAATGGAATAACACAATCAAATCATCATAGAAAAAAACACATTAATGAGTCTATTCTAATTGTTGAAGGAAATATCAACCCACAAAATTACCACATAATTGATAAAAATACAGATAAGATAGTAGCTCATGTCGACTGGGCCCACGGTCTTCAGAAGATGTTGTTATGAAAAACTCAGTACACGGAAATGGTCAAAACGCTTGAAACTTCCATTAATTCCATAATTTATAAGTCATTTACAACTGGGTTGTTGTACAGAGTATCAACAATTAGGAGAACAGAATTATGGAACACCCTCTCTATCGTTCACTCTTCTATATATATTACAATAAGACAAGTGAATTAAGTTATCCTGAGGATCGAGAGATCCTCGGGATTGATTTTAATATTTTATGAAGATTTCAAGATAAAAAACAATCTTCCTTGAACCATCTTGTGCCTGATTTAATATTTAACAGCCTGTGCATCTTTATTGTCTTCTTTATTATCCTCGATTAACAACAATTTCCCATTTCTGCATAAAATCAAACCAATTCAAACCCAAAGTTTAGAAAATATCTAATATTATTTTCAAAAGCTTTTTAATTATTTTCTTCCCTAATTACTTCAAACTAATAGAAAAGTCAGCAAAGAATACATCATAAACCAAAGTAACAAGGAGAATATTTATACATTTTTCTCACCCCAACATACCCCCCAACTTACCTTTTTGCATCTCCTAATGCAACAAGATAGTTCATATGCAGGGCAGTGAGACTATAGGGTGGAGAGGTCTCTTATTTGTACCTCCGGAAACCATCCTTACCTTTAAGTTCTTCAAAAGAAGTTTCTTCATGTTTCTTACAGAGTTCATAAACACATTGATAACCCTCTGGAGGATACCAAATAATGTGGTCACTGTACCTACATCCAATCCAGGAAGGCCCTGCTTCCATGATCATATTGGAATACCTTTCTAATCTGAGAGAAGCTACTTGAAAATTATTAAAACTAAATGGTTCCATGTTCTTGATTTCGTTTGAAGAGACGCTCCATCTTAATTTGACAACAGAAAGGGATTCTTCTCTAATTTCTCCAAAGTACTGCAACCCTGAATATATAACATGTCTATGGATGGGAGCTAAGGATTCCACAACCTTTTCTCTCTTCAAAAATTCTCTATGTTGCATAATAGTGTCAAAGGTTTTATGATCCAGATGGATTTTAGTGGCCACCCACCTATTCCAACTAGCTCCTTGTGTTCATTTTTGTTCAGCATGTCTTTCTATACTGCTTGATAATTGTTAGTTCTACACTTATGGGGTTGTCTGAAGCCTCTCACATTCTCCAGGTGGATATGGGCGGCCTCTCACCTAATCCAACTGGTTTATTTTGTATTTTTTCATGTCAAGACATCTTATTGTACTTTCAGGACTATTTTGAGGCCCTAAACATTGTTTTTTTTTACTCTCCACAGTTAGACTATAGACAGAGTCAAAGTCTGACAACATAATGTGTAGCTCTCTAAAATACCTTTCCAATGGGCTATAACGTGCCTAAAATGGAGGTTGTATGCAAATATTATGACCCTAGGAAGTTGAGGTACCAAATTACACCAACTTACCAATAGGGCCCACATGACTTTTGGTGTTTCACCTTCTAGGGTTAGGTTTTTGGATGTCTAGGGTTTTTGGAATTCGTGAGTAATATGAAAAGGGCCTATAGATCCCCATTGTAATCCATTTTGCTAAGACAGATGCGCATAGTAGTCACATCTCTTCTCAGAGATAGCTACCACCATTCGAGCAAGTTTCAATTCTGCAGTTTTACAATTTCATCATATTTCATTATTTAATAGAAGATATTGTTCATTGAATATTTGTGTTATTCTTCCTATCTCTATGCTTATGGTATTCAGTCTGTAATCAGTTTGTTCCGCTCCTAAATCCGAATCAGTGGTATCAGAGTGTCGTCTGTTCTTCATTTATTTTTCTTCGTTCATGTCCCTGACAAGGTCTGGGTACAAGAAGTTGGGACTCAAACCAATCGATCCATTACTAGATCAGTCACACCGAGCCCCAAAAAAACCCATGGGAGACGAAAAAGAAATATGATGGAGCAGGAGATCCTATTAAAATGTTGCTCGAAGAAGCCCTCGTGCGACAAAGGAACGAAATGATGGACAACTTCACGCAAATCCTTCAACGGTTGCCCACGAGAGAAGCATATTCATCAGGTGTCCATGCACCCCCCTTCAAGGTACAGGTAAATTTTGATATTCCATTATTTGAAGGACCGATAGATGCGGATGTTGTCGATAAATGGTTAAATCTACTCAAAGGATATTTTTCGGTCCACAATTTTTTCGATTGGGAAAAGATAACTTTTGCACTCCTCAAAGCCATTCCCCATGTTAAAGACTAGTGAGATACCTACTCTGATAAAAGGGTCATGGAGGAATATACATTTTTTGTGGTGGCCCCTACATGGGATTCCTTCCAAGACGCCATTGAAGAACAATACTACCCTATTGGAAGTTACAAGGACCAGTACACTAGATGGACCACCCTACGTCAATAAAGGGACAAGACAATACCAGACTTCACCATTATTTTCCATACCCTCCATACCAAATTGGGTATCAAATATTTTGAGCATCATCTGGTGCTCAAATACCGCAGTTTTTTTCATAGATACATTCAAACAAAAATGGAGTTCTTGGACATCGCCTCGTTGGGCATAGCTTATAGATACGCTGTCAAGATCAAGCAGAAATGGCAAGAGATTGGATCTGCAAACCCCTCGCAGATGAAGAAGGGAAAAGGAAACCCCAACCCACACAGTAGGGGACCAAGTTGTGATGGTCGCCCTCAAGAGAATCCATCTAATACACAACACAAGAAAGTCAATGAGAAGCCGAAGAAGGACACATGAAAATGGTGTGAATACCATAAAAGTCCTTGGCACAACACCGACGAATGTCACTCCAAGAAGTCCCTCGTGGCCGAGTTAAAGGCTTCTGAGTCAGAGGTTGATTCTGATTCCAAGTCAAATCCTGAAGGAGGGAAGCGAATTATCGATGTTGAACCCAATGCCATGGTGGCTACCACCAAAGTCTGGCCAAGCGAACCAAAAGAACCAGAGGAAGGGGAATTCCTCTTTCACTCGTAGATGTGGGTGAAGGGGGCTCTGAATCCCTTCATTATCAACAGTGGTAGTCAAAAGAACCTGATTTTAGCAGAGGTCCTCAAGTGATTGAACCTACCAATGAGACCACACCCGCAACCCTACACCATTGACTAGCTTCATCAAGGAAGAGATCTTTGTGTCAGCCAACAGTGTCGTCTATCCTATGGCATCAAGCCTTTTAAAGATGAGGTACTGTGTAATATTTCTCCCATTGAAGTTTGTGATTTTCTTTTAGGAAAACCATATTTTTGGAAGCATCATACTATATATGAGTCTAGACCCCGTAGTGTTATTATTACTTTGGGTAGACAATTGTACAGGATCCCAAAGGTGGCACTGCCTACTATTATTTCTTTAATATTTGCTAAGCAATGAAGTAAGGTCATTTCACAAACCAGGAAGTTCATCTTCTTTGTGATCTGTGCTCACAGTAAGCAGAAGGTCACAGCCACATTCATGGTCTCTACACAACACCTCTCTTTGTAGAAGAATCAAGTGGACGGGACCGTGGAAGAATACAGAGACATCTTTGTCTCACCTACAGGGGTATCGACACACTTCCAAGTCAAGCATCCAATTGATCTGACCCCCAGTTCACGTCTGCCTAATGGACCAGTATATCAACGCTCGTTGATGGAAAATGACGAAATCAAGCGTTGGATCCAAGAGCTTCTCCAAAAGGGGCACTTCAGACCCAGCTCCTCCCCTTGTGGAAGCCTGATTGTACTGGTGCAAAAGAAGGATAGGAATTGGTGACTCTGCATTGATTACAGACCCTTAAACAAAATCATACTCAGGAACTGCTATCTCATTCCCAAGATTTATGACCTTCTTGACCAACTCAAGGGGCCAAGTTCTTCAGCAAGATTGACCTGAAGTCTGGCTACCACCAGGTTCCCATCAATCCAATGGATGTCTGGAAGACAACTTTCAAGTCTAAGGAAGGTCTCTATGAATGGCTAGTCATGCCCTTTGGCTTAAAAAATGCACCAGCCACTTTCATGAGGTTGATGGAAGATCTATTGAGACCCTTCACCAACTCCTTTGTGGTAGTATATTTGGATGACATCCTCATCTTCAGGAGAACGTGGGAGGAGCACATGCATCATATTCAATAGGTTTTGAGCACTCTACGACAACACAAGCTTTATGCCAACTTGGAAAAATGTTATTTTGGCATGAACATGGTCCAATACCAGGGCTACATTTTTTATGAGCATGGGGTACATGTTGATCCATCTAAGATCCAAGTCATCTGTGACTGGCCAGCCCCGACCACACTAACTGAGCTCCAAAGCTTCTTAGGACTCGCCAATTTTTACCAATGGTTCATGTTGGGATTCTCCCATATTGCCTGAGCCCTCAGTCAGGTGACCAAGGGTAGTGGTAGGGCCAAGTTCATGTGGGGGAAGGAACAACAACGAGAATTCGATGATCTGAAACATCGTTTGTTCTCAACTCCAATACTCTCCTTTCCTGATCTACAACAACCATTAAATATTGAGACTAATGCATCTGACTATGTTGTGGACCTAGTTCTCACTCAGCACGGGCATCCTGTGGCGTACCATAGCGAGACACTCTCTGATATTTTCCATAAATACCCCACTAATAACAAGGAAATGTATTCCATTGTAAAAGCCTATCGCCAATGGAAACATTACATTTTGGGGACAGATACGATCATACACACTGATCACAAGCCTCTATAGTTCATACAGACATAGGGGAAATTACAGAATGACCTCCATCAAAAGTGGTCCACCTACCTGCAGCAGTTCCATCTCAACATCAAGTATAAGACAAGTATCTCCAATCGTGTCACTGACTACCTCAGTCAGCCTCTTGTGGCTGCACTTACCACTGTGCTCCATTCCTGTGGACATGAAACATCAGAGTGGCCCCAACTTTACCAGCAAGATCTAGACTTTGCCACCACATATCAGCTCTTGGGTGAAGGCGCCACTATCACTAATTTTCACATTCAGGACAGACTTTTATGCCACCTGGTCCATCTGTGTGTTCCTACAAGCGAGCATGTAAAGATGATTTGGGAAGCCCACTACAGTCGAGTGGTAGGACATTTTGGTGTAGAGAAGACTATGGTTGTCCTTCAGAAACATTTTCATTGGCCAAAAATTTGACTGGACATTAGCAAGTATATCATATCTTGCATTGTTTGTGCCATTGCCAAGCCAGCCATCAAGAAGCAATTCTTATACACCCCTCTGCCTATTCATGAGAATCCATGGGAGTCCATATCCATGGATTACATGTCTAGTTTTCTGACCACCGAGCATGGAAATGACTGTGTGTTTGTGGTCGTTGATCGGTTTTCGAGGATGGTTTTCCTCACAGCCTGTAAGAAGACTGTCATAGTGGCCAATACTACCAAGCTCTTCTTTGAACGAGTTTGGGTTCACTTTGGGATACCATAGACCATCATCTAGAGTCACTAGTCTCTTTTGGACACCAAGCTCATAAAATCCACTTCTTTCCACCCCCAAACCGATGGCCAAATTGAGGTCATCAATCGAATGATTGTGCACATCCTGTGCATGTACAATTAGAAGCATCCCTATACATGGGACGATAGTCTCCCATATGTCCAACACAGTTACAACAGGGCTCTCCATAGTTCCATCGACCATAGCCCATTTCAGGTGGGTCTGGGATTCCAACCCTTGGGACCCATTGATTTTCCACTTCCTCTTGCCATCGTACAGACAGACTCTTCCCATGATTAGTTTGCAATCGACAAAGCCACCAAATTCATTGAGTGGATTCAACACATCCTCCAACAAGTCCAGGAGATTTTGCAGAAATCCAATGCTAAGTGCAAGCAGCACCATGATAAACACATGGTACCACACCAGTTTCAGGTTGGCGACAAAGTCTGGTTAGATTTGCAGAAGGAGCATCTCACCAGACCCCATCGAAATCTTTGGCCACTTCGTTATGGGCCTTGCACTATCACCAAGGTTGTGGGTTGAAATTATTTTGAGCTCAACACTCCACCCTTCCTTGGTCTGCATCCAGTATTCAATGTGGACCTCCTTCGGCCATATTTTCCACCCTTATTGGACACCTCTGAGATTTTTGAACAATTGACACCAACATAGCTCAACCCTGACTGCATGGAACAATCATCCACCAATCAGATAGTGGACACACGGGTCAATGGAACTCACGAACAACAGATCCAGCTTTATTGGGTTGTTAAGGCAGGGAAACTCCTACACCAAGGCAAGTGACTCACCCGGGGCCAAATCCAATAGAATGTTCCTCACCTGATGGGGGAAATCAATGCAATGGAGACCATTGTTTTGTAAGCGGGGAGGATTGATACAGATGGATGTTGGTGGCCACCCACCTATTCCAACTAGCTCCTTGTGTTCGTTTTTGTTCAACACGTCTTTATGTACTTCTTGATAATTTTGAGTTCTACACTTATGGGGATGTCTGAAGCGTCTCGCATTCTCCAGGTGGATGTGGATGGCCTCTCACCTAATTCAACTGGCCTATTTTGTATGTTTTCATGTTAGCACATCTTGGTGTACTTTCATGACTATTTTGAGGCCCTAAACATTGTTTTTTTTACTCACCGCAGTCAGATTGTAGACGGAGTCAAATTCTAATAGTGGAATGTGTATTTCTCTTAAATACCTTTCCAACGGGCTATCACACGCCTAAAATGGAGGTCGTATGAAAAAGTTATGACCCTAGGAAGTTGAGGTACCAAATTACACCAACTTACCAATAGGGCCCACATGACTTTTGGCATTTCACCTTCTAGGGTTAGGTTTTTGGATGTCTAGGTTTTTGCCATTCATGAGTAATATGAAAAGGGCCTATGGAGCCTCATTGTAATCCATTCTACTTACATGGATGCGTGTAGCATCCACATCTATTCACATAGATAGCTACCACCATTCGAGCAAGTTTCAATTATGCAGTTTTACAGTTTCAACCTATTTCATTATTTAATAGAAGATATTGTTCACTGAATATTTGTGTTATTCTTCCTATCTCTGTGCTTATGGTATTCAGTCTATAATCAGTTCATTTCGCTCCTAAATCTGGATCATTTTAGAAGGTTCTCCTCCGACCCATAGGTCTAGCCCATTTTCTCTTTTCATAAAGACCTTATGTGCCTTGGCCCATCCAATTTGATTTTTGGAAAAAGATAAAAAGGCCTGAAAATGGATATCCCCAGTGAACGGATTGGGTTTCTCATCTCTGTTTTCTTCTAAAATGAAATTATGAAGATATAATTCACACAAAAAGTATTTTACTGCATCATCTTGTTCTTTGAAACATGAAACAAAATCAGAGACAATGGAAAATTCAGAAGATGTTCCTTCCCTAGTTGCTTTCACTTTTAATAACATATATCGTTACTATTAGCTCCCAAAATGAATCGGTCACTATGGTTTCATTTTGTGGTTGATAGCATGGTTATTGGTAGTTTTATCCATTTTGTTTTAAGTTCTTCTAGTAGAAAAACTTAGGTTTTTAATTCATATTTTAGAAATAAGACGATCCATAAAGGTCTTTTCTTTAAAATTTCATGAAAATACTTTCAACAGCTAACGCATGTTTCAAAGTTGATGATTAGCTGGTGAAAGCGGCGATTTTCATGAAGTTAAGGAGCATTTCCCCACAGACCGTTAGCTGGTGAAATCGTGGAATACGTGTGTTTTCTCCACGTTTTCAAAAATCAAAAGATGACATGCTCAACACACGTCACGTAATCATTATAAGGCGCTGGTGAAAGCAGATAATGATGAAGATTCGGTTTTGCATTTCTAAATCAGATTTCAAAGCGGATCGTGTTCAGAAATGCATGCTTCACGAGATAATGGCACTGGAGATGGAGAATTCAAATCCATCATCACAAGTAAAGAAGCGGTACTACTCGGCTAGTGACATCAAATCGACGCCTCATATCCCCAACACGCATCATCCACATGCATATGATATGTTTTCATTTTTGAAATACAACGCCGAGAGTTTTCACCAGCGCCAAACCTCGACTCAAACAACAGATTACAGTGCTTTTGTGTACAAAATTGTCTGGGGTTCAAATTGCAGATGGCAAGGAGATGAAGTGGTTCATTGTTAAGGAAAGAATTAGGCAGTCTGTCCTTTCTACAAGCGCATCCAGAGGTGCAAAAACACTTCTCAGACGCAGGCTACATGGGATATGTTGAGAAGTTACAGAACGACTGTCACCAAACAACAGTTGAAGCATTTGCTAAATCATACGATGGAAATAAAGCCTGTGTTGGGTCTTTAGAAATCATAGTTTATGAAGTCGCCATTGCTACAGTGACCAGCTTACCTAGATCAGGCCAAAGTTGGTTCAAAACAATAGCAACCAAGAACCTAAATTTCAGAGCATATCTTAAGGAAGAATTCAAAAATGATGCATGGAAGAAAAGCATGCCAGTTTCTCATTTAGAGGATGAGTGGCAGGACTTGTTCAAGGGAATCCAACTCTACATAACCTCAGAAGGCAGGTACGACAAACTGATGTTATACCATTTCAAGCTCTTAGACCATTTTATAGGGAAAACTCTCCTAAATTTACCTTTCTTCTTGCACAAAAGCTTAACTAAAGTTTGTAAAAAGATTAGAGCTGAACCTCTAAGTATGAAAAACACTCTTTGTCATTTTGGCCTAATCAAATTGATAATCCTGGAGGAGCTAAGACAAAGAGGAAGGACTTGGCAACATTTTCTTTTTTTGGGAAGGCTTCAAAACCCAAACTCATCCCATGAATGAGCAGAAGAGGGATGGAAAAAGGAAATTAACTCCTCAAAGTAGCTCGAGGAAGAGGAGAACTCTCCCAGGACCACCAGAAGATAGGATTTTTGGTATAAAGTCTCACAGGTCAAAGAAAAAGTTAGATTTTGAAACTACTACAGAGCAGCCTACAGAAAAGAAAACAAATATTTTAAATCTACCATACACTGACTCAGAAACAGAGCCAGAGCAAGAAGATGAAAGTCCAACCATTAAAAGCCCTGAACATTCCATGGAATTTGCATAGGATTGTGAGACTTTTACTCACACTGATGAAGGTGAAACATCAAAGAGCACAAAGTTTAGGAAAACACAGAAAATCAAGCAACTTAAAGAAGTGATTGCTCAATAGGAGTTTTTAGAAAGAGTAATTAAGGAGAGATACAAAACTCTGTCTGATAATTTCGCAGAAATAAATGTTGCATTTGAAAAGTTGGCTCGTGAAAGTGTCAAGGACAAGCAGAGAAAGAAGAAAATCACCAAATATTATAACAGTCTATGGTGGTTAGCAAAATGCCTTAAGAGGAAGATTAGAAAATTGAAGCAAAAACAGAAGTCACACCCAGATCTGCAAGTGCTAGCTCAAGTTGTTGTGAATATGCAAGGAGATAAAGCAGAGACACATTGAGTTTTTGATAGAACAACAATTTTGGAGGTGAAAGTTCCTTTTGGGCCAAGGCAGAGCTTTCACCAGTGTAAAGGGTAAATTTACAACCAGTTAGTTGGTGAAAGGCGGAGCTTTCACCAGCTAACCAGCGAATCATAAGGCGAGTTAGCTGGTGAAAGCACAAAAAGAATTTTTGAAAGCTAAAGATGGAGCAGGGAGATTTTCAAAGGATTTAAAGAGGTTCTAGAGCATTAACTACTTAGTCAGAAAATACTCAGCATCAGAGATTTGTGGAGGTTTTGGAAACCACATGCTAAATCGGTCTCCTAAAGTTTCGACTACGAGTAATTGAAGAAATCCAGCTACAAGGACAGATGCCTTTACGTTTTTCATGACACAACAGATTCCAGAAGTTGATGAAGCACAGATGTCAAATTTTGATATGGAAGACAATTCGAATGCTAGCCTAGCCACTAGTATTTGTTATCGATTGTCTTAGTTAATTTGATTTGCTATTTTTAGATACAGATCCAAGTTTTCAGGATCTTAAAAACTGATTGTAAAAGGCTATAAATGCCTAGATTTTCTAAGAGACAAGGGTTCAAACTGGGAATATATTTTGTGCTACTGTATAGACTCTTATGGCATAATAAAATTACAGTCTCCTTTCGCTTTCAATATCAGAAATATTCATGTTTCCTTTTCTGTACTTTATTTCAGTTTATCTTAGCTTATGAAGACTGTCATCTATTTATTGATCTCATAGACTTGAAGTGAAGGATTTCTTTCTATCTTGCATTAATCCCTACACCAGTTGTATTTGGCAATCAAGATTAGTGTTCTTCATCCTCTCCTTTCAAAATACTTGATCTGATTGTTGTTTTCTGAAAGCATTGTTTCTTTTGGATGTATTATGAGTTGTCTATTACATTACTCATTAAGGATTCCATTGTTCTAAGAATACCTACACATTATTTTCTTAAGTTACCAAGCATCCTTAGCTTACAACCCTAAGGAGTTTCTTGGAGTGATAATAGTTAAAATAAAAATAGGGCATAATTATTAGCAGGGGCCCTGCAAGCTAATATATCAGAATAAATAGAGCAAATATTTTTTATTTGCTCCAAAGCTCCATCAAGATGACCCTGGACCTTTACTTTTTCTCTTGTTCTGCTAATATCAACAAAGGTTTCATTTTCAATCGTTGACATTGCTCGGAGTTGTTTGAAAATTCTCTAATGCTTTGTTACTGGCACCATTTCATTTCAGCATTGGGTTAAGGTCTGTTGGGATTGTTCTAATTATGCTTCCATTCTCCTGATAGTGGCATTATGTTCAGTGGAATGAAGCACCCCTTCAGTCTGAACAACGTTCTCTACTATTACTGGAGCATATGTTTGAGTTTCTGTTTCAGTTGAATCCAAGGGGGCATGAAAATCTATTTGTATTTCAACAGAGTGAGTATGAATTTCCCCTCTTTGAACCCTTTCAGTAGGAAGTGGATTTGTTCCCTACATTCTAAATCTCCTAGATTTTTCCTTCCTATAGGATTTGTCAAACTATTCCAGCTGCTTCTTAAGTCATCTAATATTTCCCTTCAATATGCCAATTTCTTGTTTTAATACCTTCATTCTCTTGACCTTCCTCCTTAGTGCCTTATTCTCATGTTCCAGCTCTCTGATTCAACTATTTCCTTCTTCTTTTGTTTCTTTATGTCCAAGGGGAATTTTAAGGTCTTCAAAATCTTGTTCAATTGGAAATTCATTCCCTGTATCCTATGGGCATTCTTGTTTCTCTAAAGGGATTCTCTCCTTAAACTAAGGCTCTGGATGTTTTTCTACATCAGTAGATTCCCTCATAGGAGAGGATGGAATCTCTACATTAGGATTATCAAAGACAGAGTTTGAAGGAGGAGAGGTTGGAGCTTGGGATTCTTTTGGGCCATCTGTATCTTCAGTAAGAGACATTCCAAAATTTCTAACACTTGGGCCATCTCCTCTTCATATATTTCAAAGAAATCATTTTGCTGCCCTACAGGGTTTTCATGTGATGGCTCTTTTTCTTGCACAGTCTCTTGAGTGTTTTTAGGTTGTCTTGTCTTCCTACCCTTTCTTCTTTTAACAGAAGGGGTTTTAGGAGAAGAAGTTGTTCTTTGTCTTTTCCTTTTTGATGTTTTTGCTTGCATATTCTGAGTTTCTTCTTTTGACTGCTCCTCTACCAACTGAATAAGTTTTTTTTCAATTTCAGGTTGGGTGGCTGGTATTTCTGTTTGAGCACTATCTCCCTCTGGCTGAACTACCTCAATTCCTTGTGGAGGAATTTCAGGGTTGATTTCTGACTGGGGAACTTCTTGTTGCTCTATTTGCAAGGGTCTATTGAGCTCAATTAGATCTTCCCATGTCATTTGTGCATGATTTAATGAGCTCAATTTTACTAGCCCATGATGATTGATTACGTTATTAAGGTCTTTAGCTTTTTGAGTTCTTCCAGCTACCTTATGCAAAATGTTATTTAAAAGTGGCAGATTTAATACTAATCGTTGTTTTAACGCTACCAATAGCTTGAGGTGGTGAGGTCTCACCACTTCATATCATCCATCGCATGTAATTTATCTTTGCACCACTGCTGCTAGCTCCCTCCAAGGTTGACTAAGAGCAGTGGGGTTAAGGCCTTTTCCTTTCTTTTCAAATTCCTCCCGTGGTCCTGCAAAGGATTCCACAGCTTCCTAGAGTGTTATGTATTTACCAATCCATTTTGTTCATTCATTTGGAAAGCATGTAACCTCAGCTATGATGTTGTCAGTGACTGGTATTTGTATGCCCTGAAGTATCAAGATTTCCCCCTGTATATTTTGGAAGAATGTCTGTGCAATATTTGTATCAAATCCTTGCAACCTGTTGAAATATTGTGTCCATCCTAAATTGTTTACAATTTCCCTAGCATGATCAGTAACTCGCAACAGTGTAGGTTCACGGCGAATAATTTGACCACCCAAATTTTCTATAAGAAAAACGACACAACTATCGTTCGCACTTGTGAAACTTGTTAAACCAGCCTGTAAAAGAAAATTAACATAAATCGTGTATTTAAGAAAATTACATAACAATATAATGTAGCTTCCCATTGTATGTAATTATTATGGCTTATCGTTAACTCGTGTGGAATGTCCACCCCCCCAATGAGTGAAAGGTCGACCTCGACTAGTCGTATGCGTGAACATATTAATGATGGGCAGTCAAGTGATGGATTATTTATTATGCAGCCGCCAATGGGTAGAACAACCGTTAACAATTTCCAAAGCAACTTAATATTAATCATGGAAATGAATGATAATCATATGTTTTATGGAAAGAGCAAGCCCAAATACCAATATCCAAAGTGTTAAGGAAGAAATTCTAAATATTTCTAATATGTCCAAGTTTTATAAGCATGCCACTTGTGATAATTTTTTTATCCTCCCTTGTTTTGAATATAGAAAGAATGATAGCCTCTTCTTAAAGAAAGGAAATCTATGAGCACAATAACAATTTGGTGAATTAAGATAAACTTCAATACCACAGGCAAAGCCATTGTTGCCAGCAGGTGTCCATAGCCTCGACGGGGTTGCCATTTAACCCATAGATGAGCCAGTATCCTCAATAGTAATTTGAATAGTCTTTTCCCAAAAAGGCTACAGTCCTGGTTTGGTAGCCAGATAACAACAATGCCACTCACTATATCATAAAAAAGTGAACAAGTCGGCTCGTGATGAGACCTCTTGTCTTTTGACCCTAAATGCCAAAGGCCATTGCCCTGGTGTGGTAGTCATAGTGGGAATGTCACTTATGTTAATCTCTTATGATTGTGGTAGGTTGGCTCATGATGAGACCCCCTATCCTTTTTGAGAGAAAGTTTTTTTTTCTTTTCTTTCATTATTATTATTATTATTAAGGTTTTATTTTATTGTATTTTTATCTCTTTTTTATTATTATTAAGGGAGGCTCATCTACTCCTTAAGAGTTCAGGATGGCGTAAGAAGTGTGAGAATGTCGAGTAAAAATGTGCCTTAGACTCCTTATTATGATGTGAAGGAAAATTATCATTCAAGTATATGTATATATATAGGGAAAAGAACTAATTATGGTGGTTATGGATCATGAACAATATTAAGATAATTCGGATGAATCAATCCATAAACAATTGTATAAGGTATGCTAAATATTCCTCAAAAAGAAAATAATAAGTCATTTCCATGATAATTAGAAGTGATTCCTTTGAAAAATAGTTATTGAAGTGCATATCCAAAGGAATAACTAAATATATAAGGGGCAGTCATAAAAACAACACGTGTTGTTGGTGGAAACAAAAAATCGTTGCTTTCAAGTGAAAGGAACAAAAAAGGGAACAACAATTGTTTACATTTAAATGAACGACATTACCCGCAAAGGGAACGACAATGGAAACCAATGGAACAACAGTTGTTACGTTCAAATGAATGGAAATACCCGCAAAGGGAACAACAATCGCAACCAAGGGAACAACAGTTTTTACGTTCGAATGAACGACAATACCCGCAAAGGGAACAAAAATTGAAATCAAGGGAACAACAATTGTTACATTCGAATGAACGACAATACCCGCAAAGGGAATGACAATCACAACCAAGGGAACAACAGTTGTTACATTTGAATGAATGGAAATACCCGCAAAGGGAACGACAATCGCAACCAAGGGAAAAAAATGCTCAAAGGAACGAAAACTGACCAAAGGGACGACAATTGAAGTTCTAGGAAGATGATGATGATATTCAAATTGAACCATCTAATTAATTAATCGGATACCTCCCGCATGAAGAATTTTTTTTTAGAGAATCTAGGATTAATTAGTCATCAACTAAATACATTTAATAATTTTATGGGTGGGGTTATTCAATGATCAGGGTGGGTAAAATATATCATATGGTTTATTGTGTCATGCTTTCATTTATATTTACTGCAGTCACAATCGCGCATCTTTTTAGTGCAGTTGTCTGACTTTTGCTGTGAAACATGACATATTCTTCCAAAGGATCTCCCTGTGCTTCATTATCTAAAATGGATTTTAGCATTTGACATGTTGGGTTACCTATAACAGTTGGGTTGTTAATGAAGTTTCTGATCACATCGTCTTCTAATTGGTTTTTGAGCCTAAGAGCTTCTTCTAGTGTGAGAGGAGGGTGTATGTTTTCTTCTGGATATCTAGGTGGTTGCAACTGCTGGTGTATGACAGGCATGCTTGGTTTAGCTAGAGGATACAAGACAAGGTTCTTTATATCACTTCCTCTAGAAATTTTCATGTTTCATGTGAGACATCATATGTATGCATCAATTGTTGCTAGCCACGGTCGCCATAATATTAACGGGTGTCCATCTAGTCTACTTCTTGGGTTAATAACTAGGAAATCAATTGGGTATTCCCAAGAGTTGATCGAGACTTCTATGTCTTGTAATGTGCCTTATGTTTTAACCAATGATCTATCAGCTAATTATAACAAAGTTGAATTTGGTTCGTAGGAGGTGATACCCAGGACGTTACAAGTCTCGGTGGTTAGAATATTGATGGATGCTCCCAAATCCACCAGTGTATTTGGGAAAGAGAAGCCATGTATCTGAACCATTACCATGGGATTCCCTGGGTATGTGTATTTGACTGGCTCCTGTTTTCATAAAATAAGATCGGATAAGGTTCCTACCACATGAATAGTTGATGGATTCTTTGTTTTCCTCCCATGCTTTTCCCCACATAATTCTTTAATTGTTTTCACATAAATAGGAATATCTTGTATAGCCTGTAGGAGTGGGATTTTAACACAGTTTTTTTAGTTCCTCGGCGATATCAAAGTTGGGATATACAATTGATTTAGCTATCATTAGAATTTTAGGAAACGGGGGAGAATAAATTACGTCTTTATCATGATTTTGTTGCTCGACTGTGTGTTCCCCTGTTATGCTTCTTCTGTTATAACCATAGTCGATGGGTTTATTTTTGGTTGTCTATCATTCTCGTTCTCATGTTCTTGATGAATGCTAACTTCCTCAAGAGAAACTACATGCCCCGACCTTAAATGAAGATCGTTGCTTCCTACAGAGTTCATTTCACATTCCAAATTCTCGACAATTTGCACAAGTTGGATTGGTTTGTTATTAGGATTCGGGTTGGGTTGAGCTGGTAGTTGGGGGCGTACTTGAGGTTGGGTATTTTGGGGCAATTGAAGTGGATCTTGTAAAGTGGTTTGATCTTGAGGAACCATTCCCATAGGTTGATTGGTCAATCCCATGGGGTGCTGCCAGTTTTGAGTCCAATTGGGAGCTTGGGCAGCTGTGCTAGTCCACTGTGAAGGATAGGGAATATTATTTGAATTCTGCCAAAACGGGGTAGAGTATTGCAGGTTAGGCCAAGTAGGTGTGGTAAATGGTTGATTTGGCCAAGGTGCAGTAGGATATCGTTGGGACTCCCAGGTGAGATTAAAAAATAGTTGGCCCTGCCATGTGTTTCTAGGATTATGTTGTTGATTATATTGTCCAAGAAAGAAGAAGAAGGATATTATAACGTACCTGGGGGACGAGCCTACCATTGACGATGTTGAGCCATCAAATATACCAATTATGTTTCTTCTTCTACTTATTTAAAGATGGCTTTTAGTCCTGAAAGTGATGGACATTGTTCTGTCACATGATCGTTGGCACAGATAGCACGGGTTTGAACCATGTCCATGGGACATTCCCTTGGACTATGTTTTTTTCTGCACCGTGGACAAAATATAGCCAATGACTATTCATAATTTTCATGTCTCTGTTTAGAGCATCCAATTGTGTAGTCAAAGTACCCAAAATGTCAGTTTTAAATTTTTCCAAAAGATTACCAATTTATGCTCGGGTGACACTCCCACTAGTAATGTTTCTACTCCTGGTGATGGGACCTCGTATTCCCGATCTAGTTCGTGTATTACCATGTGAACACCTAATACACAATTCAACAATTTCATCATATGTTTCTTGATAAATATCGCATTTTCCCATCAAATTTAACATCTCTACCCATTCATCCTTCATACCTTTTAATAGAGTTCCTTTAAGTACCTTACCTGGTAGTGTACCATAAGGTGATCTCTGTAGGTTATATTGAAATATTTCAACATATTCTTCTAGTGTTTCATTTTCTTTTGCAACCATTTTAAATATTTCATCCTTTAAATCCCTGGTTCTACATTAGTCTTGGTATTTTGTAAGGAAGGTGTGTTTCATTTCGTCCCATGAATTTATAGTTCATACCCCTAGTCCCATAAACCATCGTAAGGCTACCCCTTTCAAAGTGGAAGTAAATAGCTTTAGTTTCAGGGGTTCTGAGGTATAGTCATAGCCTCTACACAGGACATCAAATTCGAATAAGAACGTGGCATGATCCTATGAGATCAATCCATTGAAGGATGGAATATTCTGTAGTGGAATGACTTTAATTGGGGCATTAGAAACTAGATCAACTATAGGATATTCCAAAGTGGTAGTATGTGCCTGGGGTCACAGCTGATTTTGATGTGCTATTTGGTCAAAACTGTGCCAATAACCCTTAGGGATATCTTGTTCTAGGTGCTCTACTCGGGGTGGATGATTACTTGGTCCCTTAGGAGGTTTTACCACACTACCTATGTATGGGATTCCAGGTGTTCCTTCTCCTGCCAAATCACAGGAGATCCAAATTCAGATGGTTGTGGGTTTGCCTCAGCAACTCCCCTGGTCTCCCCTTCTCCTTCTCTCAAATTACAAGAATTTCCCTTGCCTAAAGAACTGAAAAGTGGAGTGTGTGTACTTTGGAAACTTTGTTCAGTTCCTTCAGTTCCACTATGAACCTCAGCATGAGCTACAGTTGGTGAGTCTGTTTCTTGAGGGGCTCGGGTAGAACCTTTTTGAGGTCCAACCAAGGCTTGAGATTCAGCTTTTTGTATAATTTCGTCTATAAAAGTGCTCCTTCCAAGGGCCACCAAGCCCTGGATTTTTGTAGTTTTCGGTAAGGGTTTTTGTTTTTCAGGTTCTTTCTTCTTAGTCATACACACCGACGCAACTTCTATGCACCTATGTAACCTCTATGCATCAACTGAAGGTAGGTGTTGGCACAAGCATTTTACTTGCTTCCTGCACAGGTTCTTACCTTCCATTTTTAATACCTCGTCATTTCAAAGACGCAACCTATACTATCCTTGAAAATCTCCCTGGCAACGATGCCAAAATGTTGGATTCTAAAGATGTCCTAAAAACAACCTTAGTCTAACATTAATTTTATCAACCGAGGATTTGTCTTTTTCTCTCAAGATTGTCAGCAAAATCTATGAGGATAAGTTGTAGGGGTTTAAATTGTGTAGATAGTTCATTTATAGCAAATCTAGAATCATCTAAATTATTGTGACAATCAATTTCTTCATGCATTAACTACAAAATCTGAAACTAATGATTCAATCAAAAGGAAATATATTGTAAGCAATAACACACCCTGAAAAGAAACATCAATTAATTATTGAACTCATTCATCTATCCAGGAAACAACAATTTAATCTATAAAAACGCCAATGAATCAATCTCTCAAAGAACGGTGATTAATCAACCTATTCGAAAGGAACAACGATCTATTGACATTTAAGAAGGAACAACAAATGCAAACTTAATGAAAAGAATTAGCAAGCGATAAATTGACAACAATCGGCAATGGAACAACCATCGATAATTTCCAAATAGAACGTCTAATCTCTGCAAATGGAATAACACAATCAATTCATAATAGAAACAACACATTAATGAATCTATTCTAACTACTGAAGGAAATATCAACCCATGGAGTTACCACAGAATTGATAAAAATACGTATAAGATAGTAGCTCATGTCGACTGGGCCCACGGTCTTCAGAAGATACGGTTATGAAAAACTCAGTACACAAAAATGGTCAAAACGCTTGAAATTTCCATTAATTCCATAATTGATAAGTCATTTACAATTGGGTTGTTGTGCAGAGTATCAACAATTAGGAGATAGGAATTATGGCACACCCTCTCTATCGTTCACTCTTCTATATATATTACAATAAGACAAGTGAATAAAGTTATCCTGAGGATTAAGAGATCCTCAGGCTTGCTTTTACTATTTTATGAAGATTTCAAGATAAAAATCAATCTTCCTTGAACTGTCTCGTGCCTGATTTAATCTTCAATGGCATGTGCATCTTTATTATCTTCTTGATTATCCCCGATTAACAGCAATTGCTCATTTTTTCATAAAATCAAATCAATTCAAACCCAAAGTTTAGAAAATATCTAATATTGTTTTCAAAATATTTTTAATTATTACCTTCCCTAATTACTTCAAACTAATAGAAAAGTCATCATGTTATAGATTGGAATTCTACTTGACTTTATTTCTATTACAGGATAGAACTATCTCTGTGAATATCTAACTGAAGAGTTTTTGAGCTTTGTTTCAGTAGTTCATTATATTGTCATTTGTTGTTGATTAATAAATACAATGAGTTTGATTATGGATCCAAAATATTATGCATGCCTCACATGAGATTATAAAACCAATAAAACGCATCCAGATGTTGGAAGATAGGTTGTTGTCATTGATGTCAACCCTAGTCATGGGTTTTGGACCGCAAGATTGATGAAGGTATTTGGACATGAAGGAAAATGCACATGCAGATAAAACACCCATGTATGGATAGTATACATCATGTTGTTTCCGGTGGTATGTGTCACGTCACGTGGATCCTCATGGTTGAGGAGAAATGAATTTTCTAAGATGACAAAGTGAATTGAAGAAGAACATGTAGGCCCTGAAGATAATTAAAGAACATAATTACAAAATAAGAAAGTGTCAGGTCGGCCCTAATGTTAAAAGGAAGTGACATAAATGGTATAAATAAATATCATT
>SNQJ01S0000788.1:268870-285402 GCA_010110895.2 Picea sitchensis | reverse complement strand
CTCAGACCTGAACACAGATGGGGGAATTTGCGCCACACACAATCTTGCAGAAAAAGGCAAGAAAGGAAGTGTGGGGAAACAGAGAAGAAAAAGAGCGCGACGGGGATTGTGAAAGAGAACTGGAGAAACTATGGAAACATAGGAAGTTCTGAACATAGGAGAAGGAGAGTGAACTTCATCATGGACTATTTTTCTGTATTAGGAGAAGGAGAGTAACCTTCATCCTTGAATTCCATTGAGCTGGAAGTAGGAGACTAAATCTCAAAGCATCATGGTCTAGCTCGGGGGTGGCTAGTGGTAAATCCGTCTGGAGTCACTAAGACTACGGTTGGGTGGAAACGAGCCCACTCTTAGAAGTCACATCACACCTAGTGTTTCTGATAAGTGTTTATATCTTGTATCTTGAATTGAATATCCTGGATGCATGCTCATGTTTATACGCTCATAAATGGTTTATGTATAGAAGTGTTTTCCTTGTGTTTTGATAGGAAATAATGGATGCATGATTATACTTATATGACCATAATCAGTTTATGTATAGAATGAATAAGTTCAGAATACGGGTCTGTTCCCTTAAGATTTGTTCCATCTACTTGACTCACACTATGTCTTGGATTGATTTCTCGAAGGCACCTCCTCCCAAGAATTTTCCTCACATTCCAGAACCGGAGTGAATTCCTTCAAAAGACTACCATTATAGTAAACCCACAAGTTTAATTTACCCCTGTCAGAGAGTTTATAGCTTGATGAATTAGGAAGGCTTTTCAATCAGGTCATCAAGCCTAGGGATAATTACCCAAGAACCCTCTAGAGGATCATGTGATTTGAGTCTGGAA
The DNA here is from genome assembly GCA_010110895.2 of Picea sitchensis. Classification (NCBI taxonomy): domain Eukaryota; kingdom Viridiplantae; phylum Streptophyta; class Pinopsida; order Pinales; family Pinaceae; genus Picea; species Picea sitchensis. The sequence goes on along the minus strand of SNQJ01S0000788.1, from coordinate 284,566 downwards.
ACCTTCTACAAGAAAGAGTAGTTCTCTCAGGTTTCGGTGTTTTAGCACCCGAGAAACCAAAGGGAAAGACCCCTCATCTTCACCAGTCGCTAAATCCCGGTATATGAAACCCTGAATCGGTTTAGTGTGAATAGGTTTCGGCATTTCGACACCCAAGAAACCAAAGGGAAAGAACCTTCATCTTTTCCAGCCGTGAAATCCCCATATACAAAACCCCGAATTGGTTTAGCGTGAATAGGTTTCGGTGTTTCAGCACCCAAGAAAACAAAGGGAAAGACCCCTCGTCTTCACCAATTGTGAAATCCTGGTATACGAAACCCCGAATCAGTTTAGCATGAATAGGTTTCGGTGTTTTGGCACCTGGGAAACCAAAGGGAAAGATCCCTCATCTTTTCTAGTTGCAAAATCCCGGTATACGAAACCCCAATCGGCTTAGCGTGAATAGGTTCAGTGTTTTGACATCCAAGAAACCAAAGGGTAAGACCCCTCATCTTTTCCAGTCACGAAATACCAGTATACAAATCCTCGAATCAGTTTAGCATGAATAGGTTCCGACGTTTCGGCACATGGGAAACCAAAGGGCAAGACCCCTCACTTTCACAAGTTGCAAAATCCCAGTACACGAAACCCCAATGCGCTCTGTGGATGAGCCCTAGGTCACCGGACATGGTCTTGTGGTAGGAAGGAGGAGTCTTGAAAGGATTTGGACCATCCATTTGTAGAGAATGAATGGTGAAGGTTTAAAGCCACCGTGGTTCTGGAGATCGGGGAAATAGGAGTGAAGACCCCACCAAAATCCTGAAAGGTAGAATGCTGGGATTTATTCTGGGCCGTTGATCAATTCAACAATATATATCGTAGATCCAAATGATACCAAACTTTCATGTTTCGGGGATTGAAGGAACAAGGGTTACTTGCAATAGGAATCTCAAAAGCTGAGTTCTAGTAGAGACATTTGGTGTTACTGTGTGTTCACTGAGGTGGTCACATGGAGTAGGAAAAAGGGGAGCCAAGGAGCTTATTAACCCCATTTCAGGGTTCGACACTTCAAGGGGACAGGGAGCCAGGGAGAGCTCGCACACAAAAATACTAAAACACAAAAGCTGGAAGTGCCTTTTTGGTAAGGCCTGTGGTCATAGACAACGATCACATGAAGGAACATAAGGTAAGGGATGGTCTATGCTAGGCCCCATATAAATTCAGGGATTCTATCCCTCGAAGAAAAGACGAAAAAGACAAAAAAATCTAGGTTGCCATAGTGGGTATGTGACAATAAAAATATCTCATAATGTAGATATAATCTCTCCCAAGGAGGAGGTTAAATTCCAAGGGGTCGTGAACTACCATCACATCAACGTAGACCATTTTTCCTCCCAGATTAACCGAAAACTAGGGAAGGATCCCTAAAGGTTGACTAACTCTTATGTCAAAGGTCAACAGATTCTGAGTCACGGGTGGAAATTGTGGGGAACCAAAATATTTCCAAACATTCACAGATAAGATGCTAATATAAGCACCTTTGTCTATTAGAGTGTTATAAATATTCCTATCAGAAACCTGCACATAAGAAGGAAGATGGGATTCTATCAAATTATTTTGATTAATAAAAATCATCTCATTACTTGAAGTGGGTGCCATCGGGACTGATGGAGTGCCTACTTTTCCAGCTGAATCATTATTAATGAGGTAGACCTGAGTAACATCCTCATTCTTTGAATGAGGAGTGGGATCAAACAAGATAGGACCAGATCATCCACTTTGGTTGCACTCTTCAAGGGAGGAGTGGGATTGACCAATGGAGGAACTGGATCGACCACTTTGGCATTCTTCAAAGGAGGAGTGGGATTGATCAATGACAGAACTATATCGACCACTTTGGAACTCCTCAAGGGAGGAGTGGGATCGATCGATGATGGAACTAGATCGACCTATCCGACACTCTACAGAGGAGGAGTGGGATTGATCAATGATAGAACTGGATTGACCACTTTGGCACTCCTGAAGGGAGGAGTGGGATCGATCGATGATAGAACTAGATTGACCACTTTGGCACTCTTTAGATTAAGACTGGGTATGATCAATTATGGAAATGAATCAGTCACTTTGGCACTCCTCGAGCAAGGAGTGGGATCGATTGATGATGGAACTTCATCGACCACTTTAGCACTCTTCATATGAATAGTGGAGTCGATCAATGAATGAATTGGATCAACTACTTTGGTTATTGGTTGAACCGAGGATGAAACCATATTGACCACCTGATCAAGTGGACTGACCAAGGATGGAACCATATTGACCATTCCATCAACTAATGAAGGGTTCAGAGAAATATTACGATAACCAATTCGAAGTTGAAGCTTTTCCTAAAGATAAGAAGCCTCATCCATATGAGGAAAAAGGTGATATTAATGATCACCTTCACATAAAAAGAAAGGAAATTTGATAGTTCTATTCTTCTTACCAACCTTAATGTTACTAGTTAATAGGGTATCACCAGCATGTCCCATAGGGGCTGATTACGTGGAAGACCACACTTCTAAGACTTTGGGGATACTAGGGAAATCCCTCATAAAGTGGTTACCCTTACAAAGTCTGCAAGGGAGTTTGGGTTTAGGATTGTTTGTTTTAGACTTGTCTACTTTATCAACGCTCCCAATACAATTAGTAATAGTTGGTTTCATGGATCCAACATGCTCTGATGTGGTTGGAGGCCTGGTCCATTTCTGGTTCTTCTTCGTCTTCTTCTCTTTTTGTTTATTCTTCTTCTTATCAACCTATATACCTTTAGATCTTTCACTAGGTGAAGAAGGACAAAGGGCATAAGACCTGATGGGTGAAGAAGGAGAAAGGTCGACATGAGGTTGATGTCTGGGTGGTGTGCTTACATATAAAGCATTAGGTTCATCTGAAGCAATGGGAATATTGGATGTCACTGGACTGGGGAACAACAAAACCAGTAATCTGATCATGGGTTCCAGAAGACTCGGTGTGGAAATGCATGGAGGACCAACGTTTCCAAAATAAGGAAAGATTTCTCGGGAAAAGGGGTTCCTCCGTTGGTACTCCCAGGAGTGGACACCATTGACAATAACTCAACCTAAGGTCCACTAAGAAAAACAAACAACAGATGCTAGAAATATAAGAAGAAAACAATCAAACAAACCTTCCCAAAATGAAACCACTAGTTGGTGATGAAATCCAACATTGCGAGATCAATAAAGGAAGGGGATGGGATAAAGAGGGTTAATTAGTTACGTTGGAGACCTACTTAACAGAATTATTCCTTGGTGCAAGTTCCCACATGATTTTACCCATGGGTGTACACTCCAAGAATCCCGAGTGAGTTTTACCAATGTCTGACCCAGGTACAATGAAGATTCCACTTCACTGTCACCTTGTGTATCAACCCTACATATATAGGCCACTAAGGTTACCAACTCGTAGTTGGCCCCCGAGAAGGTATAGTTGACAGTTGGGAAGGAACATATGGGAAGGATAACAAGTCCAAAATTATTCAATAGAACTGATGATAAGTGGACCAGAATACTACTGAGAACCCCAAATGGATCCAGGATTCACAAAGCTCCAAGACAAAATAAAACTAGTCGTTTCTCGAGAATAACCCCCAATATACGATCTCTCTTCTACATGGGTTAAGCTTCGTAGGAGAAATCTCTATTGCTCTCCTGCATGCGACCTCGTTTTTAACCCTTGCCTGAGAGGGGGCTCCCAGCTATGCTTATACGAACAATTGGATTTACCACTCCATAGCACAAGATTCTACGTTTTTCTGATGGCTTTGGAAAGTTATCCTCACAACCTATTCCAAAGCCCTACACTTTCTAATGTAGGTTTTCTACCAAAAAATATAAGTGTTTGATCAGTTTTATAAGCGATTCATTTTACAGATATTATTTACTCAAGGGTGTGAAAGAGAAATTGATGATGTTGTAGACTCGACTCCAAAAGAATGCAAAAAAAATGAGATGCAAATCTTTTTCTTCAATGAATCCTACATACGGGATGGAGAAGAGGTTCAACTTTCTTCAACAAAAACAACCAATTCCCAAATGCAATCTTCTAAATGTAACCTAGTTATCTACACTACCCAAAAGAAAGAATGCAACTATCTTCTTTGTTTGATTCTAATATCTAACGAAAGAAAAAGCAAATCCTTTAACACTCCATTACATTCAATCAAAATGAAAGAGTCGAATGCAGATAAAAAAGACACAAATAAAAAAGGATTTCAAACAAAGAATGCATCCACAAGATAACAAGAACTCAAAGAAGATAACTCAATCAATCAAGGACTCAACAATCGACAAGCATTCAAGGAATACAAGAAATTCTAGAGAAGAATCCAAAAATTGATAACGAGAAAGAGAAATCACTCCACTGTCTTGACAAAATGAGAAGCAGGAAAGAGAAATCAAAGCTAGGTTGTTGTAAGAATGACGTCTCAAATCATTCAAAAGGGAAAGATCTGAGAAGTAACTTAATACCAACAAACCTTTGCAGACTTTTTCAATCAGTCATATAATCAGAAACTTCGCAAGATTCAAACTAAACCAAGAAAAACAAGGCGAATCAATATTGCAATTTGGAAAAATTTGCAAGCTCAAACAAGACAACAAAAGAAGTGATAAGTATCAAATCTTCAATCCAAAAAAATCCACAAACCAAAGTACATACTCTGGGAAAAAACCTCTGCAACATACTATGAAAAACTAAGCAGAAAAGGGCAGAAATCACCAAAACAAAGAGATCAACACTCTTGTTTTCAAAGGCACATAGCATTGTAGCGCTCTGATATACACTGCAGGGGAGTTTTGATTACATATCAACACTATGATATACAGTCCAGGGGAGCGGTACCCTTCCCAGAAACTCACAACAGAGGCTCAAAACTATGAAAATTTCACCCATAATTCCAAGAATTTTGTGAAATTGTGAATTAAGAGGGGAGAAAGGAAATAAATCAAGAAAAAACAATAAAAATGATCTAAAATTGGGAAAATGGAAGAGACGATCCAAGGAATGACAAGTCAATTTTCATCCCCAGTGGAGTCACCAATTTCTGTTACAGAATAATCCCCCTACGGATAGGTGGATCTTCCCTCAGATTTTAGACCCTTAATACCGAGATATAAAGATGTAAATGGACACTAACATCCCTTTGATATTTTATTAACTAGTTGAATAGAGAGAAGGAGGAAAAGTGGTTGTACGTATTTCCAATGTTCATCCTCGTTGCTCCAATTTGAGCTTGATCTGCAAAATCGTTCAAACAACTTGATACATGCAAACCACAGACAAGAAAGAGACGCAAGGAAACTCCTACTCTAGCATACTAGATTAAAAAAATTCATCTAGAATAGACAAGCATATGTAAAGATACATAAACTAGAAGGAAATAGTCCAAGCATATATTAATGAGAACAGTAACAAGACACTTACAATATGTAGATGCAGTTGCAGCAGCCTCTCCAAGTCCTCCTCGTCTAGCCCTTGCATGATGCTCCCAAGATCATAAGTTTGATACCAAAAAGATTCCTCCCAAGAGCATAAGTTTGATACCTCTAATATTCCTCTTCTTCTCCATGGGAAGCCCTCATTATATAGGCTTTGGAGGCTTAACCACCATGGAGACGATTACTCATCAGATCCACTAAAATGAGATCTCCAAGATATTTCGGGAGAAAATATATCTTAAGGATTTTAGGGAGGAAATATCTCTCAAGGATTTTATGGAGGAAATATTTCAACCATCCATGAGATCCTCAACCTCCCCTAAAAAATATGAAATGAAATGTGAGGTGGATTCTCACACTAAATTAATTTCCTTTTCATGAATATTAATAATAATTCATGTGCACATAGTATTTTGACCTTCATATAATTTATTTCTCCTCCACATTGACGAGGGATTGTGAAATATGTTATTTCATGGTGTATAGGTGTATGTGACAGTTAACAAGGTACATATGACACTTTTACGACACTTACGTCGAGGTACCTAGATGTGTAAATTTGATTTGTAACATATGTACTTATTTCTAGATGAAATTCCTTCTCCACCTATCCAAGAATTCTTTGAGAAACTTCCTTATGTTCTCTCTATGTCAAAACAACCAACCTTCCTTATTTACTCTAGCCTTGCATTTATATACTTGAATTAGGAACTAACCTTAATTAATGACTAAGATTTAATTCACTAATGTTGTAATATCCTTGACCAAAAGTATTAATTATTCTTACATGAAAATGATACTAAACCCTTGCAATAATTTGCTCAATGAGGAATATTATCAAACAAATGGAAAACACACATAAATAGAGCATAATAATAGGGCATATTATTTTGAATGGGAACAACAATAGAAATATCTCTAGTGGTTGTAAAAACAACTGTAGAACAAGACTATGAATATAAACAATTGGATGATAGGAAGCTACACAATATGCTACAAAACACACAAGGAAACCTGGTATGATGCCAACATAGAAACCAAGGCTCTCCAAGCCTGCCACTTCTATTCTCTATTATAGTTCAATATATTCATAAAATACCACAATACAAAGACTCCAAATGAACTCTCCTTTGTCTAGCTAGGGTGGGTTTTGCACCACCGAAACTAAACCTGTACTCGAAGGGTTTTCCCCAAAACCATAACAGAAACGATGGCCACAAGAGAACTCAATACATATCAAAGAATAATTCCCAAAGAGATAGGCTCCCCTTCTATTTATTCTTATTATCCAATTCTTCTAGATCTTTCTTTCTGACCAAATCAAACCCTCACTTGATTAAAATATAATTATTTATTTTATTTAATATCTCTTTAGGGTTTTATACTTTGACTCCCTTTTTTCTTTGTTGACTATATCCTATGGGAGTCATGTAGGACAATGAGTCATCAATTGTAGGGGGACATTAAGGTCCTCCCTTCCTAAAATTTCTTGTCCTCAAGCAATTTTAGGTCAAGGTGATGTAAAATATGTTCACCAAGTTCCCATGTATCATCTTCTGTAGGAAACCCCTTCCATATGACCTGGTACTATCAAATAATTTTTCTTCTCAAGATTTGTTCATGTACATCCATAATCCTTTCAATTTCCAAAACCAATTGTCCTTCCTCATCTAGGGGACGAAGATCTATCAAAGCGGTGACCTGTTGAACCAATTCCTTTTCAAGGCATGACACATCGAATGTGTTGTGGATTCTTATTCCCTATCATATCTCCAACTCGTATTCCACCTCTCCAACTCTTCTGATCACTCTGTAGGGTTCGTGAACATGAGGTTTCAATTTCTCTGCACCACTCTTCTTCAATGAAGACTATAAATAAGGTTGTATCCTAAGAAAGACTAGGTCCCCAACCTAAAAATTGCGCTCCACCTGATGCCTATCTGCATACACCTTTTGTTGGTTCTGAGAGACTTGCAATTTCTCCTTTAGGATCCTCAATATATAATGACTTTCCTAGAACCAGTCTTTGGGCTTGGGATCCCTGCTCTCTCCAAATTCCAAATCTATATATGATGGGGCATCATAGCCATACAACTCCTTGAATGGACTCATCTCGATGGACATGTGATGAGTGGTGTTGTAACAATTCTCCTTGAGATGAAACCATTTTATTCATGCCCGTTGTTGTTCTAACACATAGTTCCCCGGGTACCCTTCTATCCATTTGTTCACTATATCAGTTTTTCCATCATTCTAGGGGTGATAGATAGTACTAGGTGTCAAATCCGCTCCAGATAACCTAAATAGATTACCAAAACACACTAAGAAACCTATTATCCTAGTCACTGACTATGTTCCTCGTAAGACCATGGAGTTTGAACACTTCCCTGAAGAAGAGATCTGCCACCTGAGATGCATTGTATTTTGAAGGAATGACAAAAAAGTGTGCATATTCTGTCAACCTATCTACCACCACATAAATACAGTCCCTTCCCTTGACTTTTGGTAACCCTATAATGAAATCCATGGAAATGCTTGATCCAAATTATTTTGAGCATCAAATGAGAGCGGAGATATAATAAAGAAATATACCGAGATATTACAAGAGATCCAATAATATAACATAGATATATCATATATATATAAAAAGAGGCACATATATACAATAATACGCAATTTCTATTAATGAGTGAAATGTATAGAACTATAAAATTAGAGAGTGGAAGACTTACTAGAATGGTGGCATCTTATCTTTGAGAAGAGATGTGATGGATGCGTTCATTCGCAAGAACATGATTACAATGAGGCTAAAAAAGAATTTTTAAAATAAATGGAAAAACCCTAAAGATCCAATAACCTATCCCCTAGAAAATGAAAATCCAAAAGGTTTGTGGCCCCAATGTGGAGATGAAGCACCAAAAATTGTGTGGGCCCCTATGGGGTAATTTTGTACAAAAACTTCCTGGGGTCGTAAATTTTGTATACGATCTTCGTTTTAGGTGCACGATAGCCCGTTCGAAAGTTCTATATGAAGAATACACATCATTCCATCAAAATATAAATCCATTTATAGTTTCGTTGTGGCGAGCCCTAAAAATGTTGTTTAGGCCCTCAAAATGCCCCCAGAAGTTTAGGACTCGAAAAATCTAGGAAATAACTACGAATCATGAAAGTTTCATGTCAGTCAAATGGAATAGGTTGGTGGAAACCTATATCCATATGGATAAATCATCTCTCCTTAGGAAGCAACGGTCTCCATTGCATTGAGTTCTCAATGGAGATGGGAAAGTGTTTGTTGAATTTGAATCTTTGTGAACTGTTTTCCTTGCTGGAGACATTGTGTTGCTTGGCTTGTGGAAGAATTTTGTGAACTTTATGTTGGAGGGGTTGGAATTTTTTATCTAGTCTAACTATTTGAGATGACTGTGTGCAGAAGGAATCTTTCATATTTGCTTCAGTTTTTCAAACCTACTTCTGGTGGATAGAGAGGGATTGAACTAAGGCCGTAGTGGTCATAGTGTCCTTCAGTTCACTTCCTACCCAAATCATGAAGAATCTAAAGTTTTTCTATGATAGACAACTTCGTTGGACTATTTTTTCAAAACAATAGTTGGAACTACCTCTGGTATCATGTAGAGATGAGACCCTAGAGTGACAACGACACTACGGGGTCGAGACTCATAAACAACATGGCACTTGCACATATATGGCTGGCCTAAAACAACATCACAGACATCCAATGAAGAAACATCGCACAATAACTCATCCTTTAGGGGCTTGATGTCGTAGCATAGGTGACATTGTTGGATGACACAGAGATCTCATCTCTAGTGAATCCACCTGATGTTTTATAACTGCGGATGTGGTATTATTGGAAATCCCAACTGTTTGACGACCTCTACTGAGATGAGATTATTTTGGCTTCATCTATCAATAATTAAATGAAAGATGGTCCCCCTTCACCCACATATGTGAATGGAAGAGGTGCTCCACCTCTTCAGGATCTATTGGTTCTTCTGGTTGGATTATTGTGGTTGTGAAAATGGCAGTGGGGTCTATGTCGATGATATTTCTCCTTACATTATATTCTGAATCTAGGTTCATCTCTGTCTTTGATATCGACTAGCAATGATTGTTTCAAGTGACATTCATCGGTGTTGTGCCAGGGGATTTTATGGAAATCGCACCACTTTCTAGTGTCATTCTTTGTCTTTCAATCACCCCTATTTTCTTATGTCTTGGACTAGTTTTCGATAGGTTGTTTTTTAGGGACGTCTTTATCATAATTTGGTTATTGTGAATTTGTAGACCCAAACTCAATTTTGTTCTGGTTATTAGATTTCTTCTCGATTTTGAAAATATATCGATAAGCATCTCCCACCGATGAGATATCCAAAACCTTCATTTCATTTTGTATGTACCTGTAGAGGCACATGGTATTTCAGAACCAAATTCCGCTCAGCATATTTGATACCCATATTTGTGAGCACGGTATGAAAGGTATTGGTGAACTCTGACATTTCTTGGCCCCTTTCTTGACACAACGTGGTCCATCTCATGTACTGGTATTCATCGTTTCCAACAGGTTAATATTGTTTCTTGATGACATCTACAAAATATTCCCAGGTGGGTTCGGCCTCAAGCATTCCAGACTCCTCTATGGAATTTTTCTCACAGTAATTTTCCCACAAATTTTTAGCATGGGGGAGATCCTTAAGGAGCATGAAGGTGATCTTTTCCCTGAAGAAAAAAATGTGCACATAGAAATAACCTTCGAGCATATTTAACCATTTTTCCAAAGCATCTGCATCTATTTGACCTTCAAATATGAGAATATCAAATTAATTTGTACCCTAAAAGGAATGGTACCTCCAAAGTGGCTTCTTGATGAAGATGCATCTACTATTATAAGCAGGCGTGGAAGTGTTTGGGAAAACTTATCCATCATTTTGTCCCTCTGTTGTGTGAGAGCTTCTGCAGCAATGAATTAGTAGAATATTTTGCTTCATCGTTTTTCTTTTCTTCTACCATGCAGGGTTTGTTGGGAGTGCGAGAGTGATTGTCCTAAATTGAGACAAGATTGAGACCCAACTTTCCATACTCGGACCTCATTGAGGTCATCCACTAAAAAATTACCAAGAGCATCCTGCTCTGATACCACTCATCCAGATTATTTTGAGCACGAAATGAGAGAGAAGATATAATAAAGAAATATACTGATATCTTGCAAGAGATCCAATAATATAACAAATATATATAAAATATATATAAAAAGAGGCACATATATATAGTAATACACAATTTCTATTAATGAGTGAAATGTACAAAAATGTAAAATTACAGAGAGAAAGACTCGCTAGAATGGTAGAAGCTTATCTCTGAGAAGAGATGTGATGGCTACATTCATGCATAAGAAGATGATTATAGTGAGGCTTGAAAGGCCTTTTTAACTTAAATGGAAAAATCGTAAACATCCCAAAACCTAGCCCCGGGAGATGAAAATCCAAAAGGTTTGCAGCCCCAATGTGGAGATGAAGCGCCAAAAGTCACATGGACCCCGATGGGATAAGTTCCTACAATAACTTGTTGGGGTCGTAACTTTTTCATACGATGTACATTTTAGGCACATGATAGCCCGTTGGAAAGGTTTATCCGAGGAATACACATTATGTCGTCAACCTATGACCCTATCTATAATCTAGTTGTGGAGAGCCCTAAAAATGTTTTTTAGGCCCTCAAAATGGCCACGAAAGTTTAGGACTTGAAAATCTAGGAAATAACTACCAATGATGAAATTTTCATGTGAGCCATATGGAATATGTGGGTGGCCACCGATATCCATATGGATCAATTCTCTCCCATTTCCTCTCTGGAATAGGTAGTGGTTGGAGTAAACATGTTGGGTGTGTCATTTCTGACTTGTTTTGTTGACAAGTCATGCACTCCTTAATGTATTGTAGTACATCCTCCTTGAGAGATTATAATCATAATATATCTCTCACCTATCTATAAGTCTTCAAGTACCCTAAGTGGCTGGTTAAAGGGGCATCATTAACTTCTCTCAATATCTTATCCTTGATCATGGATTTAAGGACAAGATAGATCCTCTCCTTGTAGTATATGATATCATCCACTACTCTGTATCTGTCATCCTGGTCGGTACATTCCATCAGCTCATAGGTGAATGTATTTTTGGAATATTCCACCAAGAGGTTAGAATTCCAATCTATTTGAGACCTTGGAAAGTGAAAAGATTGAATTCCTCCCTAAAAGTGCATTGGAAACTACATTCTTCTTTTCCTTAACATATTCAATATCAAAGTCATATGCTTGTAACTTAATCACCCACTTATGTTTTCTTTCACTCAAATCCTTTTTTCTATATAAATTATTTCAAGTTGTGGTCGGTCCTCACTACAAAACGTCCTCCCACTAGGTATTGTTAGAATTTGGCAATTGCATGCATAATAACCAACATCTCCTTATCATATATGGAGTAGAGCCTTTCTGGTTCCCTCAAATTCCTTCTCTCAAACAATATGGGATGACAATTTTGCATCAATATTGCTCCTATACCTTCTCGAGATGCATCACTCTCCATTAAAAATGGTTGAGATAAATTTGGAAGTGATAGTACCGGGAAAGTGTTCATTACCTTCTTCATTTGATCAAATTATGCTTTTGCTTCCTCAGTCCACCTAAATGCTCCCTTTTTGGTCAAATCTATCGCCGGTGCTGCAAGTTATGAAAATCCTTTCACAAAACATTTGCAATAGCTACATATCCCAAAGAATTCTTGCAACTTTGTGATCAACCTGGTGGTAGGCCAATCTAAGATTTCCTATATTTTTTCTGAATGCAGCTTCACTCTCTCAACACCTATTATGTTCCCTAAATACATGATCACCGTCAATCCCAATTCAATCTTTTCCTCGGAAAAAAATGGTTGTTCCTCCATAATGGTGAGAATCTCATCCACATGCCCCAAATGTTCCCTCCACGTCTTACTGTATATCATAAGATCATAAAAGGACACCAATAGGATCCTTCTCAACAATTTGTTGAAGATATGGTTCATACATGATTGGAAAGTAGTTGATGCGTTATTCAACCCAAAGGGCATGACGAAAAACTCATAGTGAACATAGTGACATCGAAATGTTGTTTTTTGGATATCCTCCTCTCTCACCGTGATCTGGTGGTATCCTGATCGAACATCAATCTTCAAAAATTGTATTGCTCCATGTAGCTCATCTATAATCTCGTCAATCCTTGGTATCATGTATCTTTTCTTAATAGTATTGTTGTTTAAATCCTTGTAGTCAATGCACATTCTCCATTTGCCATCCTTATTCTTCACCAATACTACTCAAGAAGGAAATGCACTAGAGCTAAGCCGGATGTATCCCATCTCCAACAACTCATGTATGGCCTTTTATATCTCATCAATGAACATCTTTTGGTGCCTATATGGTGTATTAATCACTGGCTTGGTCACTTCCTCTAACTCAATGACATGATCAAATCCTTGGTATGGTGGTCTTCTTGCTAGTAGTGTCTTGAATACCTTATCATGCTTACCCAGAAACTATTGTATGTCTGCATGGTAATGATGACGATCCTGGGATCAATTCTGCATTATGACTAAACACTCGACTATGAATCCCACATCTCTGTCTATAAAGAGAGCATCCATGTATTTGTTGGATACAACCTTCGATGCTCCTGATGACATACCCCTTAGGATAACCCGCTGACTCCTATTTTCTATGAATTCCATCCTCATCTCCTGATAGTTATTTTTCAAGTATCCAAGGGAATATATCCATTGTACTCCCAATACCACATTGGTGTATACTAGTTCCACCATGTAAAATTCATAGGTCAACGTGTAGTTTCCCAATGTCACACCCAACCCTCTAATCTGTAATGAACCTCCCGTTCGTCACGAGTACAAACCTCATATAACAAGTGGAATTTTTCCTTTTTGTGTTTTTAACAAGTGTGTGCGCGCGTACAAGGGAAACAAACATATTCGACTCTACGTCGCCACCCAACGACTAAAAAGACGCAACCACGATGATCACAACAAGAAGACATAAGGTGCACAAAAAGTAACTGTAAGCATTAGACGACCATCAATCGACCATAAAAAGAATGACTTCCCACCCATCCTACCCTGTAATGGTTACGACCTCCAAGACACATAATCAACGCTCAAGCCCAGGTTCCCATCGATTGTAACCATTTAAGGTCTCAGGGCTGGCAACTGTTCTGAGGAACATGGAGGTGTGTACATCCTTCCCGACACAATCCAAACTCAACTATATATACTAAACAACAACATCAAGGATGATCGCTGCACTAAAAAGTTCTATAATCAACACATATTATAAGAATTTCAAGGTGGAAGAAAATTTGATTATGAAACCCATCATGAAACGACATGAGTGAGAGTGAAAAGAAAACAACTTGATTTAAATCAAGAAACAAGGGTAGTCATCTACTTTACTTCAAGGGGCGGAATTAATCATTCAATAAATCACTCTAGCTAACATTTCTAGTTGGAGTGACTACACACATGCCCGTCATGCCTATCATGGTGCCTCATAAAATAATCCTCCATGTTTAAACAACCTAATATGAAATAATAACAAAAGCTGATTGAGCAATAGGAAACTGATGAAGAAAAGCCAGAACCACAAGGGCACAACTTCAATTGAAATGTCATGGAACTCTTCTAAATACATTTAGTAACTTGTTAAGATCAATATCATTTAAGTCAGGCATCATTTAACGCCGATTCCACTCATGTAATCAGTTCAACTCCTAGGTAGCTTGCTATGCATTTTGAGGAAATGAGCCATTTTACTTAAGTGAAAAATTAAGAATTAAATACCAAAAATCTATTAAATAAATAAGGGAGTAAGGGCTGCATTATACATCCATTAAAACTAATTACAAGGATAATGCCTACTAACCATAAGTAATATTTAAACATCAAACACATCTTATATCACGCTAACCCTGCGAACTTCCAATTTCAATGCATCTATGTGTTATCAAAGAACAATAGAACCACAATACCCCTCTCCATACATGATAACCATATTACCCCCCTCCTTTTTATTTGTGAAAGCTTGCAACTGAAGTGTCTAAACTATAATAATTAAACCATAAAATATACCATCCTTAACATTACCCTAATGACAAAATGTATATTTAAAAGATTACACTACACTAACATTATCATGAAGAATGACAGTATTGGAAGTTAGCATCCTATAAATAATGGTATTAATATAAACCACTAACATTTCATTTACATTAACATTACATTACCTAAACATTTATTACATTCCATTAACATATCATCACATTACATTCAATAGAACATATAAAGTAACCAGTTTCTATGGAAAGGGAAATAAAACTATTCCTTTTTATAAAGATAAAACCAAAACTGCATTATATAACCCCCATCCACTTTTTATTAGCTTGTTCTTAATCAACGAGAACCCAAATTATACTCAACTCTAGACTTACTGCCAAAAGCATTAAAGAGTTTTACTGCCTTAATTCATAAATGAGATTTACTGTGAGGCAAAGTAAAGATTTCAGAGGTACAAGTGAAACGCCACATAATTCTAATCGTGTTGTCAAAAAGGGTGAGAAGTTTCGGGTAAGAACTGGTGAATTACCAATCTGTAAGGCTGGGGGGAATACAAGAAGGTTGTCATATATATTAAACCATGTTATATATAATCCAAAAATTGTGCCAACCATAAGATATAACAAATCGCGTGCATATTTGTGTATAGAGGAGAAGCCTGCAAGTTTGACCCCAGGACTTTCCCCAACCATTATAACCACAACTACCCATGCGCCACCACCAGGGAGCGTTACACCTTCAAATCGGGAGCCACGCATACACAGTGAAGCCAACATCCGGTTCGATGCGGGTTCAACAAATATGGGTGGATTTAAATAAGAAGCAGGGTTCTGGATAATCACCCAGTGAAAATGACAAACGAAAAATACAGAGAAGACAGATCGAACTGCCAGATCAAATTCCTCAACTGATCAAGAATAAAGAATTTGCCAGAACAAATGCCAAAGCGGATTTTCGTTTTCATAGTTTTAATTCCATAAAATAACCAACAACCCACAGCATGCAAAATGAAATTTCCAGAACCAAAATTTTAGAACAACTTACCCAAAA
>SNQJ01S0000788.1:244345-255850 GCA_010110895.2 Picea sitchensis | reverse complement strand
CTTTTTCATGAGCATATATCATGTAACATACAAATAGGCCTAGAGGTACACATCTCAATGTCTAACAAAGTCTAAGTGACTCCAAACAAATGTTAAACTTTGAATTATCAAGATTAGTAAACAACAATGTTCTAACTACCTAATTTCAAAATATGGGGCATTACACCTGGTTCGAAAGGTATAATACATGGGGACTCCTGACAATGTAGCTATGGTCACCTTCTTGACCCCTTCTTGTAATGGTGCATGTTGTGGAATTTCAAGATGTGGTGCCTCACCACTCTTCCAACCCTCATCTAGATTTTGCAGGTTCTCCTCCTTACCTTCATCTTCTTCATCATACAATACTTCCATATAATGGACCTTTCCCTTTACCATACATCGGTGACATGGTTTCCATGGATCCTTGCACCTAAAACATAGTTTCTTTCTTCTAAGATATCTCCAAGTGTCTTTGTCCATCTTGTTTTTCGATCCATGTCTTCTCGGGAAACATTTTCACCTACCCTTGGTGAGTAATGAAGGTCTCTAATGGGGCCTTTCTAACCATTATGTCTGCCATATACTGAGTTTTCTTGATGGCATCTTATAATGTGGGTGGCCTAAAAGTCTTAACCTAACCCTTCAAGGGTTTAGTTATCCCCTATGTCAATAGCATCACTAACATTTCTTTTGAGATATTAGTTACCTTGAAAACCAACCTTTGAAACACTATGATAAATGCCTCCACTATACCTGTCTATCTCAACTGGGGAAACTCCCTGAAATGAATTTCAACGTACTTTCTTTTGAACCTGTCCATCACCCTCTCGGTGAATTCTACATATGATGTAATGTTAACATGTCCAAGGGTGACCAACCCATGATTCCACCACTCATGAGCCTCCACATCCAAATTCAAGGTGAAAATATGGATTGCCTCTACCTCAGTCGTTGGGTTGAGTTGGAGGTAAGTGTCCATCTTATGCACGCAAGTGCTAGCTGAACTCTTAGTTGATCCATCAAAAGAGGGAAGATTTAATCTGCCCACCTTGCGAATAAGATCATAGTTTTGTTGGTACTGCATTTCTTTGTCCCATTCCCTTGGTTTCTTCCTATATTTAGCATTGTAATAGTCTTGGAAAGAAAATGCTTCCTTCAAACCTTCTAGTGTCGCTACGTACTCTTCGTAACCCTTAAGGGGATCACTATCCTGGTATTGTTGTTCTAGAACTTCTCTCTGCTGCTCCTTAAGAAAATGTGGTAATGATGGCCCTGGTATTTCACTGCTACCTATCGGTGAGACGCTCTGTATGGGAATATGAGTGTTTTTATTCTCACTATAGGCCCTACTACTTTGTTGACTCCACTTTATCTGATTCCCATTGTAGCCTCCTTGGATTTGAATGAGCCGTGTCAGGAGTTGTCTTGTCTGTATTTGGCCAGAAGTCATCCATAGTTGTCCTACAACTATAGATTTGAAGAATTGTTCGACTTTGTCTTCACCCTAGTTTCCAATGCTTCCTTTTGGTTCTGATTCTGATGGGATTTTTCTGGCTTCCTCTCTGGTGATTTGTTAGAGGGTTTTTCTCCACCCCCCTTCTTCCTCGACATTACAGGCTGAAAAAATCATCATCTCTGATCCCACTATAATATCCTTGACCCAAATTATTAATTATTCCTATGTGAAAATGATATTAAACCCTTACAATAATTTCCTCAATGAGAAATATTATCAAAGACATGGAAAACACATATAAATAGAGAAGAATAATATGCCATCTTATTATGAATGGGAACAACAATACAAATATCCTTAGTGGCTGTAAAAACAACTGCAGAACGAACCTACACAATATGCTACAAAACACACAAGAAAACATGGTATGATGCCAACATAGAAACTGAGGCTCTCTAAGCCTCCCACTCATTTTCTTTAGTATACTTCAAAATCTTCAAAAGATACCACAAGACAAAGACTCCAAATGAACTCTCCTTTGTCTAGCTAGGGTGAGTATTGCACCACCAAAACTAAACTTGCACTCGAAGGGTTTTTTTCCAAAACCCTAACGAAAACGCTGGCCATTAGAGCACTCAATACATATCAAATCATAATTCCCAAAGAGGTAGGCTCCCCTTCTATTTGTTATTATTCTCTACTTCTTCTAGATCTTTGCTTCTTGGTCAAATCAAACCCTCACTTGATTAAAATATAATTATTTATTTTATTTAATATCTCTTTAGGATTTGATACTTTGTTTCACCTTTTTTTTTGTTGAGTATAGCCTACTAGAGTAGTGTAGGTTAATGAGTCATCAATTGGAGGGGACATTACAAATCCTAATAACTTCAACATTTCATTAAATAAACTCAACCAATTAATAAAAGCATTTTAATTTAATAATTCCTTTAATTAATGTAAAGTATCAAGGTATAAGGCTTTGGACAACTTCGACAAGTGTAGACACATGCTACAAACATAAACACTCAACCACTCTAGTTGGAGAATCCAAGTCTACACAAACCCTATTAAGAAATGAAAGACAAATAGATTTGGAGAGAAATCATGCACATAAGTGGACACTAAAGATTTTAGACATCTATTAACCAAGCCAGGCCAACATTCTCGAGTTGAGGCTACTAAAATGTTCTTACAATGATGCATCTCAAGCCATTAAATAAGCTTCATAAATTACAACCTTAACCCTAATTTTTTTACTAAAATTAGATTACAATGCAAAAACATACATTACTTTAAGATAACCATGCAACTACATGAAGTGTAGATAACCATGTGAAAACATGTATGCAAATGCATAACTATGCAAAGGCAGGCATGGATACTATGGCAAATACCATGGGTTCACTATCGATAAAACCAACAATAACGTAATCAACCACTTTATGAAAGAGTTAACCGCAACAACTTTGTCATTTGTTAAATACTAGTTACCTATTACTCACTGAACATTTACTTTAGGTAAGCCACAATGAGGAGTAGATCAAACATGGTCGTGTATGGTTGGTAATGAAAAATATGGTCGTGTATGGTTGGTAATGAAAAATTTTAGTACCAGGTCTTTTGTGAAGAAATGAAAATATTCCATATGAATACCTATCGTTAACTAGAAGTTGGGCGAGGCAGAGCTTCACTTAAAAACCCGGAACGAGTTAAAGGATGAGAGGGTATATTTTAAAGTTTTTTCCGTTTTAGTATCACCGAGGTAATGCGACAGCTGCGTAGTATATGCAGTATTCAAAATTCCCGGTAAAACTTACTTCAGGGGATAGGAGAGACCCTCAAAGCCCTTAAGCATGGAGGAACTATGCCTTGGAATTTTGATTAATGAAACTACATCATTTTTCCAAATTCCTGTTGAATTTGTTGACCAGAACTTTGCGGAAAAGAGGACATTGAGTAATGAAACTACATTATTTATCCAAATCCCTGTTAAATTTGATGACCAGACCTTCGCCGAAAAGAAATCTTTAGACATTCTTCATCCTACGCACTATAAAAGCACATGGCAAAAGACGGTGCCACAAAATCCAGATCAGCGAAATAGATGGGGGAAGCGTTTATATATAGAAATTGTTCTCTGCTAGCGTCAATAGAAAAATAACTTAAAGTGAAAATGCCGCTAACTTACTTCGACCATGAATGTCGTCGCTCTCCGCGTCTGCATGTGATTGAAGTCAGAAAATATATAAATTTTAGTTGCATGTGATTGAAGTCAGAAAACTGATGAATTTAATGTAGTGCCGTTAACTGATGATAACTACCGTAGGATAACGTGCGGCATCTCGGTCTTTTAATAGGCGTTGGCTAAACGTTTTGCCTTGGCATGAATTGGTTGGAATGGTGATGTAAATTTGGACAAAATCTCTATTTTATGAATTGGTTGGAATGGCTATGTAATTTGGACAAAATCTTTATTTTATGTTGTTTAAATTGTTTTTCTAAATGTATAGATTCATCCTCTAAAAAATTTTGGGGAAATCAAATTATACAAATTTAACCACAGATTCAACCATTCATCACCAAATTTTGAGTAAACTCAAACCAAAAAAATGACTTAAACACCCAAAAAAGTAAAACGTTTACACTACTCTCTTTCAATAGGAAGCGGAGGAATGGATCATTAATGGAAGGTCAATCATGAGATGCATAGAAATATAAAATCATCTGAATTTCTCACCTTCCTTCTATGATTAGTTTAACTGTGAGTCCGTTAGGCCCTCATGAGCGTGGGGCGTTTTGAGTGAAGCCCTGCTTTTGTACAAACGAACTGTTCAACTTGCAACTGCCCATAGACCTGCCCGATGCCAATTGAATTTTATTTTGCGGCATCGGCTCAATGTGAAATGAGTTCAATTATACGCAGATGGATTTGAGTAAAATATACCGATTCAACGAAGGAATCGCTTATTAGATGAAGTACGCGTTCATAATCATGGTTTGGAATATTATAATCTTGGTTTTCTATCCCGGGGAATATTATATACTAGCCTCCTCAAAATTAATTAAAGACAGCTTCATATGATATGGTTGACTTTAGTGAAAGCGTTACATATTGGCAACGAAACGAAGGCATTTCCTTACAAGCCTCAACACCGAAATCAGATAGGTGAGCTGAGATATTAAAAACGAAATAGAGGTTGGCCTTCTTCAACGCTGAAATCATTGTAATCCCCTTTCCATATGCTTCCTTTTAAAGAAAGCTGAAGTACTCATAAATTGCACTGTGAAAAGTGAGGAGTATCTGGTTCTGAATTAGTGTTTAATGAGAAAATTTCCTAACGAACTATAAAAGTACTCGTGAAAGTGAATTGAAATGAAATCCGCACAATATGGAATATATTGTAGTGAAGAATTTAAATCAAATAGTTAATATCAATTCGAAGATATTTTTTAAGCAATGATAATTTTCAGTTTAACTACAGATTGGCAAATTACTAAAATATAGTAATTATGTCAAAAGGCTTATATTTATTGGACATGGGCACAATTAATCACCTTTTAATTTAAAATTCTAATTTGATGGTTAACAATTGAAAATGCTGGAATATTCTTAGTCGTCCTCCCAAATCAATGAATATGATTCACTCTTCATAACTTCCTTGTATTTTTGAATGCATCAGTTAACCTGTTTACTTTTTAACATTTATCTAATCATATTAAGAAATTACTGTACCACCATATTATTGCCACGTTTAACTGATTAACCTTTGGAATTACCACATTTAAGATTAACTTTTGGATTTCCTTAGCTCTATGTGTGTTTCAGCTGTCCGTGCATTTCAATTCACCAAAATACGGTATAACTTTCAACGTTCACGAACTACAACACCAGCCACTTTACAGTTGTACTAGTCTAAATATATATATTTTAAATAATAAAAACCAAAATGGTAAAAAATGAATAAATTAAGTTGAATATAAACTGATTATAAATTGTTCAATCCATATCTACAACCCTACTATGCAAGCCAAACTTTCCGACAACCATAGTTTAGAGCTAAACAATCCCTAACTTTCCAATAACCATAGTCATCCAACCGTTGCACACTTGACTAATTTGAATGTTATACTTCATTTTTGGGGTTTTCTTGTTTTATCCATTTTAACCTATTTTGATATGCTTATTTTTTAGCTTAGAAAGGCCGCTGAAAAAAGGAAATGCATAAGTAGCTTTATCCATGTAAAATTATAAGATCTAACGAATACGTTGGGAATGGTGGTGTTACTAATACATATCGGAAACAGTTCATGCTTACTTACTTTTTTAACCAAAAACTGTGGCAACATTGAATCCAGTGATGCACTCCAATATGAAACACATTTTCATCCAGTTTCACTTTCTATAAGAACATGTTGAAGAAAAGAACATTAGGGTCGAGTATATTGGGTGAAAAGAGAAAATTTAAGATATGTTCACCAAACCCCTTTCAAGGAAGGCCTTTGAGTATATTCTATAGAGACTTGGAATAGTTTATGCTCCATATTGATTTTTTGAATGATTTTCATATATGTTATGGATTTACATGAGGAAGCACCATACAGAGTAAAAGGATAGTTCAAACAGGGGGAGAAGTCCAAAAGACAATTCAAACATGGAGAGCAGCCCAAAACACAATTCAGACAGGAGCATCCCAAAGGATAGTTCAGACATCATGAGCAAGCAACCCCAAAAAGGGAAGTTACACTTTTCTATTAATTCCAAAGGTGGAGAGAGAAAGTGATCGGAGGCAAGGAAATGGAGAGAAAGAAGAAAATCTTGATTGCAAGGGGAGCAATAGTCACAAGGGGAGCATGAAAACAAGGATAAGTATTGAAGCATGAACATTTCCATGCCTAAGTGTTGCCATCAATGCCAAAGGGGTAGATTGTTGAAATAGTGGTTTCCATTGATGTCAACCCTTGAAGAAGCCCCGACGATTTGGTTATGGTACCCGAAGGAATGTATAAATGCAACTAAATCACTCATGAATGGACAATCCTTCTCATGCTATTTCTGGTGATATGTGTTACACCATGTGGTTCCTCATGGTTAGGGAGCTATGTCCTTGTGAAGATGAAATCCCCGAAGAATGCTCAAGAAGCCCCTAGTTGGTTACATGTATTTAATGAAAGGGTAAATTAGTTATAACAAGAAAACTCTAGAATCCCAAGTTCAAGTAGAAAGGTTACCTAGCTAAAGTATAAATACCCCTCAAGGAGTCTTTCATATGTACAATTCATACACATCTCTATTAATTAGCTATCTTGTGAAGAACGTTTGATCTATTGGAGAAATATGAGGTTGAGTCTGAGGTAGCAAGTCTAAATTTGAGAAGGAAAATCGAAGGTGGAAGTCTCGAAGTTGCAGCAAAAGTGAGTAACCATAGTTTCAGAGGTATCTACGGGTTACATGTTAGAATAGCGTGGATGTACGTGGGTTGCATTTGAGAAAAGCGTAGATATCCGCGGGTAGTAGAAGAGGAAGTCACGGATCCATGAAAATCTTATTAAAGATTAGGAAATGCTTGCTCCAAATCCTTGAGGTTAGAAGATAACTTCGAGGTCATCAATTCAGTGGATCAGGTCAACTACAAAAGGACTCGTATGTTTGTATACTTGTTTTGAAGGTAATGCTTGGTTATGATATGGTGTATGCTTGAGGCATATTTGGCATGTTTCGTATTGGCACATGGAACTGTATTTGCAAGAGTCATCTGCCTCCAAATTTGAAGCAAGTTGGAGATAATTGGGAGTTTTATGCAAACTGTCCCATATGCAAGTTTTGGGTAAAACTAATATTTCAGCCGAAAAAAAATATTTCTTCGTTCTAAAGATGTTTTATAACAGAAGCCGTAAGAAATAAATGAACTTTCTTACATGAAATCCAAAAATCTGAGGATGTCGTTCACGCGTCGTGTAATTTGACGTGCAATGTTTTGGCCAACAAGTGTATGTTGTTGGCCGAAAAGTTAAAAACTTTGGCCAAAAAAGTGATTCTAAATTTTTTTCCACCCCCATTCTCATGAAAGTGTTAACCCTGTGTAGAAGTACCTATATGATCCTAGAAACATCAACACTAAACATTAGACCACTCTCGTTGAAGATTCCAGGTCTAAACAACTTTGATACCATGTTAAAAATTGAAAAGCTCTGATACCATGTTAAAAATGTTGAAATACTGGTTGTCATTGATGTTAACCCTTGAATAAGCCTCAACAATGTGGTTATGGTACCCAAAGTTGATTGAGGAATATCGTCATGAAGAACAATATGAATGTAGCTAAATCACTCATGAATGGACAATCATTTTTATGTCATTTATGGTGATATGTGGTATGCCACGTGGTTCCTCTTAGTTAGGGAGATATGGCCTTGTAAATATGGAAGCCCCAAAGAAGCCCCTAGTTGGTTAGATGTCTTTAATGAAAGGGTAAGGTGGTTGTAGCAAAAAAAATCTAGAAGCCCTAAGTTTAAGGAGAATGGTTACCTAGCAAAAGTATAAATACCCCTCAAGGAGTCTTTCATATGTACAATTCACACACATATCTATTGATTATCTATATTATGAAGAAATTTTGATCTATTGGAGAAATATAAGGTTGAGTTTGAGGTAGCATGTTTGAAGTTGCAAAGGAAGATCAAAGGTGGAAGTCTCAGAGTTGTAGAAAACGTGAGTAAGCCTAGTATCTGAGGTATCCACAAGTTATGAGTTATGGGTTAGAAGAGTGGGGATGTATGGAGGCTGCAGTGGAGAAAAGAGAGGATATTTGCAGGTAGTAGAAGAGGAAGTCGTGGATCTGTGAAAATCTCATGGAAGATTGGAAAGTGCTTGTTCCAGGTCCATGAGGTCAGAAGATAACTTCTAGGTCAACATTTCAGTGGATCAGGTCAACTAGTGAAGTACTAGTATGTTTGTCTAGTTGTTTGGAAGGTAATGCTTGGTTATGATATAGTGTATGCTTGATGCATACTAGGCATGTTTAGTATTGGCACATTGTTATGGTATAACTTGTCTACATGGTTGTGTAAGGAGCACTCTTGTATCTAGTTTAGTCTATGATATTGTTGTATAGGGATTCATATGTTTGAGATGGTTGTTCATGGTTAAGGAAAACTCTTGATGTATGGTGGCATATGCATGAAGGACATGCATTGATTCCTTGAGGGACTTCAATGATGATATGATACAAGTTAATACATGATGATGGTATATGGTACAGGTTCTTCATATGATTGATGTTGTATTACCTGGTACATGGTTTGATATATGATTGAATACTTAGTGTTGATGTTATGGTATCTACATTTGGCATATAATTTGGTACATTATTGATACACATCTCGGTATATAGTTGATGAATGGTATGGTATAGGTTTTAGTTGATTGATGATGAGACAATGACAGAGACAATGATAGGTTGACAATGACAGTAGCAATGGCAATGACAATGACATGTTCACAGTGGTAGTGATAGTAGCAATGACAATGATAGTGGTAGTGATAGTTGGTCTACACTTATATTTTAGGGTGGAATGATGGGGCAAGGATAGGTGGTTGTAGCCACCTTCCGTTTGGTGTCGAAAAAATCAGGGGGTTGTAGCCTCCTTCTTGTTGGAGCCGAAGAATTTATAGATTTGTAGCTTCCTTCAGGTTGGAGTCTCAGAATAGGGGGTTTTAGCCTCCTTCCAGTTGCAACTAGAAAATTGGGAAGTTGGTGCTTCCAATGAATGTATTCTTTTGAGACATAAGAAAAAAATTATGTGGTTTTTTCCAATTTGGATTTCCACTTAAATTCTGGTGTATTGTGCATTTGATGTGATATTTTTTATGATTATACTACTGATGATATATATTGAATGCTAAAGGTAAATTGTTGAACATTGTTAAGAATATACATTGTGGTTAAATGTAACAAAAGTGTTCATAGTGATTCACACACCCCCTCTCAGTATTCCAACAAAAAATTGAGAGAAATAAATTCGGAAAGAAATCATGCATATAAATAAACACTAGATATTTACAGAAAAAACTTTTAACTTAGAAAACCAACACCTAATACACATCTATTAACCAAGATTGGCCACTTGAGACTACTTGAAGACTCTTACAATGATGTATCTCAATCCATTAAATATGCTTCATCAATTACAACCCTAACCCTAATTCCTATACTAGAATTATAATACAATGCAAATACATGCATAGCCTTCACATAGGGATGCAACTACATGCATGATGTGTAGATAAACATGTGAAAACATGCATGGACATACATAACCCGGCAAAGACATGCATGGATACTATGGGAAAATAGAATGGGTTACCCAATACCATGGGTCTGTAAACCAAACAATAACCTAATCAACGACTCTATGATAGACTCAAGATTAGAGTGTCGTGTATCGTGTATCATTGTTAATGAAAAATATTGATACCAGGCCTTTTGTGATGAAATGAAAATCTTCCATATGAATACCCATCCTTAACTAGAAGTTGGACGAGTCAGAGCTTCAGTTAAAAAACCAGATATAGTTAAAATGATAAGAGGGTATATTTTAAGTTTTTTCCATTTTAGTATAGCCGAGGTAATGCGACAGCTGCGTAGTATATGCAGTATTCAAAATGCCCGGTAAAACTTATTTTTGGGAATACGAGAGACCCTCAAAACCCTTAAGCATGGAGGAAATATGCCCTGGATTTTTGAGTAATGAAACTACATCTGTTATCCAAATTCCTGTTGAAGTTGATGACCAGAAGATTGCGGAAAATATGACTTTGAGTAATGCAACTACATTATTTATCCAAATTCCTGTTAAATTTGATGACCAGACCTTTTCCGAAAAGAAATCTTTAGACATTCTTCATCCTACGCACTATAAAAACACATGGCAAAAAGCGGTGCCACAAAATCCAGATCAGCGAAATAGATGGGGGAAGCGTTTATATATAGAAATTGTTCTTTGCTAGCGTCAACAGAAAAAAGAACTTAAAGTGAAAATGCCACTAACTTACTTCGACCATGAATGTCGTCGCTCTCCGCGTCTGCATGTGATTGAAGTCAGAAAATATATAAATTTTAGTTGCATGTGATTGAAGTCAGAAAACCTATAAATTTTAGTACTGAATTTATTACAGTGCCGTTACCTGATGATAACGACCGTCGGATAACGTGCGGGATCTCGGTCTTTTATTATGAAGCGGAGGAATAGATCATCAAAGGAAGGTCAATCATGAGTTGCATAGAAATATAAAATCATCTGAATTCCTTACCTTCCTTCTATGATTAGCTTAACTGTGAACCGGTGAGGCCCTCATGAGCGTGGGCCGTTTTGAGTGACGCACTGCTTTCGTACAAACGAGCTGTTCAACTTGCAACTGCCCATAGATCTGCCCGATGCCAATTGAATTTTATTTTGCGGCATCAGCTCAATGTGAAACGAGTTCAAGTATACGCAGAGGGATTTGAGTAAAATATATCGATTCAACGAAGGAATCGCTTTTTAGATGAAGTACGCGTTCATAATGATGGTTTGGAATATTATAGTCTTGGTTTTCTATCCTGGGGAATATTATATACTAGCCTCCTCAAAATTAATTAAAGACTGCTTCATATGATATGGTTAACTTTAGGGAAAGCGTTACATATTGGCAACAGAACGAACGAATTTCCGTACAAGCCTCAACACCGAAATCATATAGGTGAGATGAGATATTAAAAACGAAATAGAGGTTGGCCTTCTTCAACGCTGAAATCATTGTAATCTCCTTTCCAGATGCTTCCCTTTAAAGAAATCTGAAGTACTCATAAACTGCACTGTGAAAAGTGAGGAAGAGTATCTGGTTCTGAATTAGCTTGATAATTTTTAGTTTAATGACGGCATATTGACAAGCAAATTACTAAAATATAGTAATCTAAATATATATTTTTTAAATAGTAAAAGCCTAAATTGTAAGAAATGAATAAATTAAGTTGAAAGTAAACTGATTATAAATTGTTCTATCCATATCTGCACCCGTAATATGC